>JTDE01004932.1:13458-38003 GCA_014338405.1 Paragonimus skrjabini miyazakii
TGTCGCGTATGAGTCTCGAATTGAAATTCTTGATCTATATCTATTAAAATTTCGACGGCTCCGTGGTGATTTAAATTTCACACATTTCCTCTTTAGAGTAGGCCTCGTTGATCAGTTTTTCACTGTAGTGAATGATGACGGTCAGCGAGGACATAACAGGAAACTTTTCAAAATTCGTCCTCGGACCTTTCTTAGGCAGCAGTTTTCTCCTACGGGGTTGTTAACTTCTGGAACAGTCTTCCTGCTGAGGTCGTCGGTGTAGTAGAACAGATGTGTGAACTACAGTAATTCTCGATACAACAATAACGATTGAAGTCAAGGACTGGGCTCACCAAAGACTGACAATGTTCGTGAGGCGTCCAATGACGCTGGAAAGAATTTGGATTGTTTCAAGCGTAGCTGAGGATGCGAAGTAACAGAGCTGAAAGTTAATCCAACAAATAGGATATTTTAAACTGAATGGCGACCACTGGCGTCGTAGGAAGAACCAGCAAGCACGTGTTGTGTTGTTTTTTTACTCAAGTCAAACAAAAGTGTACAATGTGGTCCGATGCAACAGTTACGCAATGTTAGCAAAATGAAGTACAAAATAATGTAAACTCTACATCAGTAGCGCTCCTAACGATCGCTTTAAATTATTACTTGAATCTCATTTTCCAAAAATCCTCTTACGCGAGTCATCTTTGTTCGTTTTGTAATATTTATTGTAATTCCCAAGTGTGGTGCTACACCCTGTTTTCAATGAATGCCTTTCAGAACTGCAGACGCCCGCTTGACACTGAACAAGAGAAACCGACTGAAGCCGGGACCCTTGGGTCTTTGCTTCGAATCCGTGTATCAATCACTGAATCGCCGAATCCAGTGTACCGGACGCCTGTTCCAAACACGTTTTTGTTGACCTACACCAACGAACGGCATTACTTATTTATTGACCTAAATTGATCGTTTCACATGCTTATCACAAGCAACGCCCATACGCGACATCTAAATCGAGAACATCGCACGGACGTCTGTGGGAACCTGGGTATTCTCCTTCGGCGAACCTGCTTCCCTCACTACTGATCGCGGTTCCCAGTTCACATCTACGTTGTCTCGTGATCTGCGGCACTTGTTTGGCTGCGCACATTTCCGAAAACCGCCTACCACCCAGCGTCAAATGGCATGGTGAAACGTTTCCTTCGTCAACTTAAAGCCGCCATCCTTGAAACGACATCTAGTTCAAACTGGTCGGAAAATTTACCACTCATTTTGTTAAGCATCCGTAACATTATCTAGGAAGACATCGGCTGCACTCCAGCTGAACTCGTTTATGACATCACTTCACGACTATCGGGTAAAATGTCTACGGATTCTAGAACCACTGGCGAGATAGGTCCAACGTCATACGTCACACGTCCGAAAAAGCACATGCACAAGTTAAAGCCCATTCCGATGAGGATCACTCCGAGGCAGACCCAAACACAAGAAGACCTACGTACTTGCACTTTCGTGTTTACCAAGGCTGACGCACAAAAGAAGTATCTACAGCCACCCTATGGCGGTCCGACTAGAGTGATTGAACGCAAAGACAGGTACTTCATCGTCAACTGTGACGGCACTCGCGACTCAGTAAACGTCGACTGCTTAAAAGTGGCCTATATGGATCCCTCCGATTTGCCTCCTCCTCCGGCCGTGACTAACCCTTCGTCCCATCCACATTTTCAGAACCAATCCATTCCACAAACCCCAAAAACGGTTTCGGACTCCACTGTACCTACCGAGGATGTACAATTCTTTCATCACCCTCCATCACAGACACGCTGTGGACGACCGCACAAACCTCCCGTCCGTTTTACTGACTACACAGAGTAATGTTACTCATCTTCATTTCGAGCGTTTCATACCCTGGCTAACGCTCTACAGGAGAGTTCTGTAGCGTTTTGTACAGTATTTGGTACTTCCTAATTTTAATTATTCTTCACAATTTTCTCCTTCCCTTAAATGACATGTACGCCCGATGTTTAAACCATGTTGATCGAGCGAATCAATAATGCAACTCTCACCTCCAAGGTCGCGAGCCCTGTGTTCTCTATGCGTTTCGTGTCGCTTGTATACGGATTTTTGCAGAGTCAACGGCTAGTGGAATCGACCATTTATTTCAGCACACTTCCGAATTTATCTGTCGTCGGAACTATCTCCGATGTGACCTCCAAAATTACTTGGGAACAACAGGACAGATCATATTCATTGGATACTTCATTCGGCGTGGTGGAACTCTAGACCAACGCACACTTACCAACTATTGTGAGTCAGCTGCTTTCATTTTCGTTAGATTTTGACCTCGAATTCACACCTAAGTTTTATGTAGTGTTTAGATCCACTACACCTTTTACCATGGTCGTCGCTTGCATGTCATTGAGTTTGTTCTTTTCCATATTGTCGTGATGCCAGTTCCTAGGTTCGTACGCCCAAGGTTTCCCCGGCACTACGTTCACGTGGATCGGAAGTCGCAGCGAGAACACGGTAAATCTGCAAACAAACTTTATTTATTGATTTATTCACTGTTCACAGGCAGACTACAACGCAACAGTTAAAGGCGCTAGGGAGTTGGACGTTAGAAAACCTTAAGCGAAACTGCGCAACAGCCGTCAGAGAAGACTAATATTGACGGAAACTCTAGTCGGCCATCAGAATTCAAACCAGCGTCAGACGGGTTGGGGGCGTTCCCAACGGCGATAGCTAAAACACTGTTATCCTAGTGAGTGTGGCCTACGGTGATAGAGGTGGCGCGGATTCATTATACAGCTACGAGTAAAACTGCGTTGCCTACGCCAACACACTAAATTTGATGTTAGTGGTTTGTAGTAAATTTACAATCACATGGTAATGTGAACGGCCACGGTGGTGCTGGTAAGGCAACTCTTACGACGCACGGGGTTTAGGATTTTGGGGACGTCGAAAATGATCTCACTACAATATATGTATGTTTATTATTTTTCTTGACCTCCTCCTCCTCATCATCATAGACAGCAATACATCAGTGGTTCACACTGATTCTTAACTGCCATACAACCACGAAGAAGAAGAACCAAACTATGTTTAGGAAGAGAAAAGAAAAAAAGGGAGGGGACCTATTCACTAAAAGTAGCTGCGTCTATATTCGAACGTACAGCATCAAGGCCATGTACTAAGGATGCTAGTCAGTCGTTTGCCACACCGAGCCTTGTTTGCTGACGCTGCGGTCGATTGGCGCAAGGTGCGAGGTGGACAGTTGGTGACCTGGCGTAGAGAAATGAAATCGTTCACGAAGAGGTTGGCTACTGTAGATCGGGTTCGTCTTCCGGGCTCGATCCCTCGCAACTCACAGAGTCGGTGACTTGAGAAGTTAGGTGAGATGGCGGCTAACCGAGCTAAGTGACGTGAATGTTGTCGTTGTTTGTGCGAGTTGTCTGTGAAGTGGGTGCACGCGGGGCAGTGAAAGCCGCAAGGAAGCTGTCTTGTTGATTATGCCTTACTTTTCTTGACCTACGCGTATTCAGTTATTTTCCGGTGTTCATCTGTACATTCAAGACATGATCATTCATATATTTTCCTGCTGTGGGATAATTAGTAGTTCGTGGTAGATCATAACTGTGTGACAACTAACCAGTGCCTGAAATGTGATCTAACCACCTTGACATCTCTTCCGTCGATACTAAGGTTTTAGTGGTCCCACCGGTTTTAATAAATGGAGCCACTTCTTCGGTTTGTTTACATAGGAGCAGCATCTTTCAACATCAGAAATTTGCCTGGTAAAACAAGATTCTATCACTTGTTAACCAGACTTCCGAGTGAAGTCACCAAGCAGCTTCGCGATGTTGTAGTAAACCAACCGGTAGAGCATAAACACGAAATCCTAAATAAGGCAGCTATTAACGTTAGACGACGAGCAGAGGTGCAACAACCCATAGGGAACTCGCACATGCACTAATGATGGCCTAAGCCCTCCTCTAGGAAACAGCGTAAGCAATAATTTCCGTTGCTCCTTCACAAACTTTCGCCGAGAAAGCGAAAATCGCTGGTCAAGTAGTGGAACGTTTTCAGTCACTAGTTGATTGCTTGAGTGTACCATATCCTGTTCCATGTCCTATGATAGGCACGCGGTCCCGACGGTTTGATTACCTCAAACGTGGTCCAACATGCATCGAGGCTCTAAATGCAAAAATCACAGCTTTGAGACACGGTTTGAACGAAACTTCTTCAAACCGTTCCTCTGGTTGTCGATGTTGTATATAATTCGTGTTGTTCTTTAACCATCCGTTGGCGTATCAACACAAGGTGGCGGCAAAAAAGGGATTTACCGCTCTTAGGATGATTAAGCGCACTTTCCACCGCATAGACAAGTTAGCATCCCAAACGCTTTAGAGGGTCTATGTAAGACCGATCCTCAAGTATGCTAATCAGGTTGTGTATACAGGTCCGAAGAAAGACGTCTTAGCTGTTGAACGTGTCCAGTGCGTGACTACCAAGCTAGTCACGAGTCTAAGAAATGTCGCGTATGAGTCTCGAATTGAAATTCTTGATCTATATCTATTAAAATTTCGACGGCTCCGTGGTGATTTAACCTCCACACACTTCTTCTTTACAGTAGGTCTCAGTGAACGGTTTTTCATCATAGCGAATGACAATGGCTGACGAAGACATAACAATAAGTGTTGGATTTGTTGAAGTTCGTCTGGTAGGTTTGTTGTCTTTTGTCTGTTATGATACGGAATGATGAATCCGTAGAGGGTATGTTTGGTTTGGTTGTAGACAGCCTACCCTTGGTCTGCCTTTGTTTCTTTGATGTGTGCAGTAAACGATTATAACGAATTTTGTACGATAACTGCACATAAAATGTTTACTTTCTTCCTTCTTACAACTATCATTATCTATCTGTTAAAAACTTCCTCCTTGTTGTTGTTTGACACATTCTCATCTTCATCTGTACCCCATTATTTTGATGAGGTCATTTCCCGTTGACCGGTGGCTGGTTGTGTGCACGTGCTTAGTTGTCCCATTTTGAACTCCTTTGCTAGATAATTTGTGTACCCGGTTGATTCACATTCAAGATGAAATAGTACTTTTGTTTTAATTTTATTAAACCGTATCGTATAAATTCCAATTCTTTCGATCGCCTTTTCTGACATTTTTTAAATTTGGAAGATAGTCCCGTTAATCCGACCGTCTAAATAAACGTTATTGGAATTTTCGAATACGCGTTACTGAGTGAATTACCCCAAATCGCCAGCAGCGATTTAACAATAAGCTTTTCAAGCTTCGTCCTCGGACAATCCTTAGGCAACAATTCTTTTCTTAATGGATTAGCAACCATTGGAACAGCTTTTCATCTGAGGTGGTTAACAGCGCCTCTACGTGTCTATAGGGTATTGTACACATTTCCACATTTCGCTTTATTTTTATATACAGTCTACACCACTTGTCCTTGTACAAAATGAACACCACTTGCTTGGATTGATTCTACGTAGCAACACACTTTTGATGCTCCTTTTCCACATAGATCGGGATTGCCTATACTGCGGTATTCAGCCACTGCACTTTAAACTGACTATTGGCGTTTATACCTGTGTACAGAAGTAGTCCCGTATAGGTCGCTCTAAAACATTGCTTGATTTTCATTTGTTTAAAACATCTTTATGCGAGTAATCTTACTCTGTACTTAGTAGTTACCGTAATCCCCAATGGCGATGCTGCACCCTGTTTTCAATGTCTGCTTTTCAGGTTGACAGACACTCGCTTGGCACTGAGAAAGAAAAACCGACTAAATCCGGGTACTTTAGTTCTCGGTGTCAAATCTATGTATCAATCGCTGAATCGCTGGACATGCCGTAGTGAAAAACCGACTATTGTTGGTACCAAGAACGTTTTGAAAATCGAGCCAGAAGGTGCATCAGACCTCGAACTTATACATTGTCAGTAGCCGACCTCTAACAGAAAAGAATGTCGTCGTTGCTGACTCCTCCTGACGCCTCATTTTTACAAAAGATTTGGAAACCGGAAGCATCTTCCTGGTTGATACCGGGGAGCAAGTTTGCGCATTTCGGTCGACAAAGGACGGGGTTCCAAACCCCTGCAGCCCACAGCTCCTTGCTGCAAATGGCACGCCTATACTCACTCGGGCAGCAGTTTTTAGTCCTTAATTTGGGCTTCCGGCAGACATTCTGTCGAGGGTTTACAATTATGGGGGCCATAATCAGCACTGGTTTCCTCTGATATTTCGACCTTCTGGTCGATAAGAGACGCCGTCTTTTAATCGATTCCAGCACTAGGTTGAGCTTACACGGCCATAACATCCATATACCCAGCCTGCAACCCCCAAACAATTTGTGGATCTCATCACTGGGTTCCCACAGCTCGTTCGCTCATTGAACGACATTCCACCAGTGACCACTAACATCACACATTACATCCGCGCTAAGGAACCTCGCGTCTCAGCACGGTCTCGCTGACTGGCTACCGACAAACTCAAACTCCTCACGGCAGAATTCTAACACATGCTCAAACTGGGAATAATGCGCCTTTCTGACAGTCTATGGGCCGTACCGTTGCATATGGTCCCTAAGAATTCAAATGAATGGCGCCCGTGCAGTGAATACCGCGGGCCCAACGAAGCAACCGTCCCTGAAAAGTGCCCAATCCCGCACGTAAAATATTTATCTACTTTTTTAATATAGAAAACCGTCTTCAGCAAGATCGATTTGATAGGCAGTCAGCATTAGACCCCAGGAGACAAAGAAGAAGTGAGACAAAATCCGATCTCATTCATAGCAAAGCACATCACAGAAACAGGTCACGTTGTTGACCCCAAGTGTTGTTGCATAATCGGAATCCGAAGTTTCTTGCCTTCTCTGAAGCTATGCTTATCAATACTCGCCATCCGGTCTTGTGTGTGCATAAACTGTTGACTCACGCAGTTTGTCTGCACTGGAACTGATAACGGTCCTTGTTTTACGTAAACCCAATCGTTGATTGATTCTATTGTTGTTGTTATCCGCATGTCCTATATATCCAAATGTTTTACATTCCTGAATGAAGAGAGTAGACGAAATGTTAACATCTCGCGACGTATGTCTTCTGTCGTTACTGGCGAACTGGGTCAAGGGAACTCACTGTTTTAAAGCAGGTATACACGAAACCGCAGTTATCACCATCTTTGGTCTTCTCTAATTTCTCTGAATGCCATTTCGTTTGAGCAACGCGGCTAACACTTTTCAACGCTTCATCCATGAAGTGACACACAGTTTGGACTTTGTCTTTCCCTATATAGGTGATATTCCGGTCGCTAGTTATTCACAAGGGGAACACCGTGCGCATATTCGCCCCCTACTAGAGCGTTTGACCCAACATGGCACCACAGGTTACTCCACTAAATACGAACTAGGTGGGGCCACAATAAAGTTTCTAGTTCACAAGATCTCAGAAAATGAGACTACTGCATTGACGGATAAGGTCAAAGCAATCCGTGAATGCCTCAAGCCGACCTCCTTTAGGAAACTTCATCGTTTTGGTGGTCTGGTCAACTACTACTGATGTTACATACCTCGCTGTGCGCATATAATGCATTGAGCGACCGACCTCCTCCGTGGAGGTGAACTCAAATTTCAGCCCACAGATGCTGCACGCACTGCGTTCATTGAGCTCTAGGATGCTGTCACCAACTCAGCTCCCTTCGTGAATCCTGATCCGAACATATCGTCGTCAAGTGTAACCGAAGCTTCTGACAAAACTGTCGGTGTTGCACTACGGCAGTTCGTTGACAAACAATGGCAACCTTAACTTTCTTCCCCAAACGTTTACAACAGCGGTATCCCGCTACAGCACGTTTGGTTGAGAGATACTAACAATTTGTTTAGGTATCAGCCGCTTCCGTCATTCGGTGAATGGCAGGACCCTCACGATTAGGACTGATCACAAACCGTCGATATATTCTTTAAACGCTTCATCCGAGAAGCATTCACCAAAGGAAGTTAGGTATCTGGACTATATCTCTCAGTTTACAATTGATATAGTACATGTCTCATGCACCAAAAACACTGTTACGGATGCTGTTTCACGCGTCCATAACCTCAGCGCATCTGTTGACAATGGCGTTCATTTGGCGGCAATGGCTGCCGCAGAAGCCACAGATCCGAAAATCGAGCACCTTCATCCAAAGAGCTCTCTCACAATTCAATCCGTATCTCTGACATAGTCAAGGAGAACAATCCTCTGCGACACTTCTCAGGGCACACCTCGCCCAGTAGTGCTTGCATCATTCAGTAGCACAGTCTTCGACACACTTTACAACTTGTCGCATCCTGGCTCGTGCGCTTCAGTTAAACTTGTCCCCGAACGTTTCGTAGGGTTTAAAGTAAATCATTTTATTCATAACTGGAGCCATTCTTGTCTCTAATGCCATCGTCATATAAACAGCGTCCTTGATATTTTCCTTTACTCGACGCATGTTTTCGCCATGCGCACGTCGATCTGGTGGTTCTCATATAGCTGTCAAACGGCTTTATTTTTCTGTTGACCGCTTCACCGCCATTACGATATCGAAGTGTTTTTCAGAAGCGGAGCTAGGTCCTTCCTGGAACGTTGGGTGGTACAGTTTTGTTGTTCACCAGTGGTTAGGTCATGTAATAAGGATGCCAGTCAGTCGTCTGCCACACCGAGCCTTGTTTGCCGACGCTGCGGTCGATTGGCGAGGTGGACAGGTGATGACCTGGCGTAGAGAAATGAAATCGTTCACGAAGGGGTTGGCTACTGTAGATCGGGTTTGTCTCCCGGGCTGGAGCCTTCGCGACTCACAGAGTCGGTGGCTTGAGACGTTAGGTGAGATGGCGGCTAACCGAGCTCAGTGGCATGAATGTTGTCATTGTTTGACCGAGTTGTCTGTGAAGTGAGTGCACTCAATGTTGCGGGGCTGTGAAAGCCGTAAGAAAGTTGTCTTGCTGATAACGCCTTACTTTCACTTACATCTCGGTTGTTTGTTTGCAAGGCGTAGGCGCCTTGACGGTGTATGTTTGAATGTAGACGTAGCTATTTTTTAGTGGTTAGGTGCCCTCCTCTTCCCTTTTTTCTTCTCTCTTCCTATACAGGGTTTACTTTTTCTTCTTCGTGGTTGTGTGGCAGTTAAGCATCAGTGTGAACCACTGATGTATTGCTGTCTATGATGATGATGATGATGATGACCACAGATCCTGGATCACAGTTTGAAAGACATTTCACCGCCCTCTTAAGTACGTTAGGATGCGAGCACATTTGCACTACGATTTACCATCCTGCAGCAGACGGGAAGGTTGAACATATTCGTCACCAACTAAAAGCCACACTTAATGCACATGTAAATCCTTGGTGAAAAGAGACCTTTACGTTAGTTCTTTTAGGACTACGTAACACGGTTAAAAAGGACTTGAAGGCTAAAACAGCCGGGCTGGTTTTGGTTGTACCCTTAGGTCACCAGGTGAGCTCACCTTCACCTTCAGTACCGTACAATTACGGCAGCTATACGGTTTGTTTGGTGCATCACATGCGAACGCTATGCCTGGTGCAGCCTCGACAGCAACCATCAGTTGTGCATGTTTACGCTCAACTGTCCTCTTGTCTTCATGTTCCCGTACGTACGGATAGCTAGGGTCAACCACTGCAACCCTACATACCGATCCTTATGGTGTCGTCGTAAGTGACGCGAGAACCTTTATGACTGGCAGCAAACGGCAGACGCGACGCAGTTTCTGTCGACAGGCTGAAACCAGCATTTGTCGAAGAACCATCAGTCACACATCTATCGACAAGTGGGGTTCCTCGGCTGGAACTGCCGGTGACAACAAAAACTTTCCGTCCCTTAAACCCCCTGAAGTTGACGGTATTTCCGCAATCCCGATCCCTGCTCCATCTACCTCCAGACACAATCGTCTTGGTACAGAGCTTCGCAAACCTGTACGTTTCACAGAATATGTTAACATTTCTCATTTTTTGAAATGACGCTTTTAATTCTAATATGTGTAGCCGTCGTCTCGCCTTCTCACGGGACCCATCACATGACAAGTCGTCTAGTCTAAGTGCTTGCCCACACATCCATTGACCCGAAAACTCTCTTCAACACACGAACGCACGCACGCGCACAGACACCATCTGCACACTCAGCCAATTGGAACGCTCCAACTGGATGTGATTCAGTACGATCAATACACAGGGACGCATGACGCGGTTGGACCGGGATCGGAATAGATAGAAAACAACTGGACAGGATAGGACACGGTGCAGACGAGCTCCACTGTATTAAGCTTGTACACGATTCCAACGATAAAGATCCAAACCATTTGACTTAGCCTTCTCACTGACTATAATTGAGATATCATTATTTTACTGATGAGTAGTCGGGGATTTTGATATATAGATTGACCATCATATATATATATCATATAGATTGAACATCACCCACAATTGATCGCAGCTGTCGCATTCCCATAGACTATCCAGGCGGCCCCTTTCGAAAAGAAGCACTAGACTCGAGTTTCGCTCTCATTAGAGCCCGTCAGTAGTGCATATCCTCGCCACGGCCGGGACTAGAACAACGGACACGCTGTTCATGAGGCAACCGTGTTTACCACTGCGCCATTGACCTCACATTAGGCACGACCGAATTATCGTATGTGAACGCTCAAACACTTTCGCTTGTGAGTAATGATCAGGTTGCCCGATCGTCTCGAAATGGAAACACAGTAACTGTCCCGTTAACTCCAATCGATAACCCCGCAATTAGGACTTCCTAAACAGGTCGAAGTCTCCGATCTCATTAAACTTGCTAGGTGATATCTTTCTTTTCGCAAGTGGCCGACTGGAAAATCTATGGGAATGCGACAGCTGTGGTCAATTGTGGGTGGTGTTCAACTTGAAATATCCTTATTTGTTAGTGGGTACTCAACCTATCATGGTTAAGTGTTCCACTACAAATTGGTGCCGTAACTGGTTTTTGGATTAATTCTGCATCTCACATTTGCGCGGCAAATTCACTTTGGGATCTACTCACTTAACATTTCCCCAGCGCTCATTGTTTGTCATTATTCGTTACCCATCCACCATTAAACATGGATCAGAATGTCACTGATGACAACAACGTTGAGAACCTATTCGGGTCGCCTTTGTCAGTCAAACCTCCTACTTTCTGGCAATCAGACCCAGCTCTGTGGTTTGTGCTGGTTGAATCTACTCTTCGCAAACATCGTATAGCCAAACAATTGTTCGGAAATGAGTTTCCTGGGTGCTTTGACTCCTGGATGTGACACATTGTGGAGGGCATCGAAAACAGTTTTTCGCATTTCTTTTGGAACGATAGGTCTCAGTGATTCCGTAGAAAAATCCCAAAGTAATACTCCCTGATGTGTTATTTGCTGATCATTCATTAAGCCCTTGTGTATATCAGTGTCACGATCGCTAGCTTGAAGTTTTGCCATATGCACAAAGTCGACGGAGCTGTCAAACAAGATGTTTGCCAATTGGACTCTTGATACAGCGTCAGCTACCGCGTTTTGTTCTCCCTTGACGTATCGGGGGTCCGATGTATACTGGGAAATATAATCCAAGTGGCGTAACTGTCGTGGTGAATATCGAGCAGGCTTGGTCGACAGAACGTACGTTAATGGTTTGTGGTCGGTAAAAACCCAAAATGTATGTCGTTCGACAAGATGACGCAAATGTTTGATGGCAAAATGGATTGCCAATAGTTCACGGTTGAACGTACTGTAGCGAGTTTGTGCTGGTTGAAATGATTTGGAGAAAAACGAGACAGATTACCACTTGTTATCAACCAATGGTTGAATTACAGCTCCAACAGCCAAATTTGATGCATCAGTAGTTATAGTGACAGGAGCGGAGGCATTCTAGTGATGAATGGATGTTGCTTGTGCAAGCATCTGCTCCAAAAACATCTGTTAATGGTGAACCTGATTAAAACTCCATCGCCACTTCACCTATTTCAGGGCATAATTAGACTTCAAACTTCAGCCGCAATAGTTCTTTGATCACTGATGTCGGTATGCACAACTAGCTATTATATTGTTCGATAACCTAACAAACAAAATCGACGTTCTGTGACAAGAAGGCATTTTCCGAAAGTTTAGCGAACAGGTAAATTGACTGCTCATATCGGTGTGTTTCTATGTTGAGAGAAAAATCAGCGTTTTGGCGAAATGCATACACCGATTCGTACATTAGATCATTGACGGAACACATAAACGAGGGATGAAGAATACGCTCAGTCTTAATTCCAATAAGTCCAAACTTCTACAGACCTCGTTCAAGACTGTCTACAATCTAACCGTCGAGTAGAATCGTCTTGAACTTTTCCGTATCCCGTTTTTCAAACTTGCTCCGATCTGAGAAGACATGAAACTTTGCTGGCATAGTGATTTCTGTGAATCCAGATGTGGCGTACCCCTTTCTCATAGCACGTTATGAGTACATCGTCGCATTTACCAGCAGTGCCTAAGGACCGGAGGTGACTAGTAATAATTGAAGCTTCGCTGGACGACTGTGGTTGCTGGTATTGACGAAATCAATTAAGCAAACCTGTGTGGAGATGTGCCAGTAAGTGGAGTCTGATGGGAGAATTGAGTGGTATCTTGTGGGTTCGTCCAAAAACTTGTTACCATTGATTCGTATTCCGTAGATATCCCGTTTAGTGATAGATACGTGTCTGTTTAGTTTAGGGATTGGCATTTGAAAATCACTGTCTTTTGAGCGATATATCTCTTACGAAGAGCTGCCTAAATAAACTTGAAACATCGCTTTTGCTCTAAGCGATCACTAGGAAAATCTGTTAATTTGCTCATCCCTGTAGGCCTAAATTTGACACTCAGTTCAGTTTTTTAACACCAGAGTATCTGGTATACTCATGCTGTCATACAGAGTCCCATCGGGTATCATGATGTCAAAGCAATCATATACAATCAGTGTTAACTAGTTCAAAAGAATCATAGGTTAATTATTTATCCAACAGTTTACCAGTGCAAGTGAGTAGTGGTTGGGCCACTCATCCACATAATTACGTCACAAAGTTGAAGGGTCAACCTTCATCGTAAATGAGGGTTGATGATCTTACCTTTGACCTCACAAAAAGTTGGCTTTGTACAAACTTCCGTAAACAAAACAATGAATTATGTAATCAGACCGCAATGTGTGATTTGGTGACTAACACTTATCCTCTAAACAGTCATAGGTGGCCGATTGAATATGTCTGATGGTTTAGTTGATCATCACGAACTAAATGTTCACTTCAAAAGTGGCAACCGAATGAACAAAGAATGCACGTGTTTTACTTGGACGCTACACCAAATTAACCAACATAGATGCCCGATGGCTTTGTTCTGTGAGCATGGAAGTACTGAACTGAGGAAAATAACTTACCACACTAAGTTCGGTAAAAGTTATAAGCGTGCACTTAATAAACAAGACATCTGTGATGGTCGGATCACTATGAGATCTTGAGGTCCATGTAGTATATTATACCACTGACTGAATTTGAGCAAGTAAGCTGATTAGCGGACAAACTCAGAATATGGAATAATAAAATTCAGAAGATTTTCTGCTGATATACACGGTCATCTTATCCTGGGTGTTACTTTAGTAGTTCTACACAGTAAGTATAAATAAACGAATCTGCTAGCAGCTTTACATCAAAGAAACTATGTGCGATAAGAAAGGTGTAAATGACTCAGGGATTAATCACATCTGAGATTTACCCTACTCACGAAACCGGCAAATATGTTGATAAAGTGAGCTATTCGAACAGTGAGCAAATGTGCCACCCAGGCAATATCAAACAATGGATTCCAAGCTAACGCGAGTGATACAAAGGTTGTCAGAAATTCCATGTATCCCCACTTAGAAGTTATCCTAGCCTTATACTGGGAACCATCAGCTATGTCGTGGATTTCCTGTGCTGGAGATATATTCGTTAATGTGTATGATCGCTTCAGTTGTTGATGTACTATTTGCCCTGAAATGAGTTATTCGACCGCCAAACTTGGATGCGCTCTAGCGCTTATCCCAGTGTCGGAAGGAACATGCACAGTATTTATTGGGCTCGTTTCCAATACGCACAACGGATTTATACACGTACATTCACGTGCACAATAACATCTAAACGATTACTACTTGCCTCTTGGCTGGTCAAATTGGAATACGTACCTGTCTTGTTGAGGAGAGGAGGTCAGTCGCACTGGACCTGGTTAACCAGACAATAGTGATCTGTTGATATGTCTGACTAATGACATCATCCTTGAAGCTATCATGATTATAGCGTTGTTGCTTTTAAACGTTCTACTAAAACAGTATTTGCATACTTGAATAGGACCATACTAAAGAATGCTTCATGAAAAAGGGAGAGTTATTGGCAAAAGCGTTGTTTTTGAACAGGCGTTTGCAAAAGTTTATGGTTTTATCGCATGCCGAACCTTATGATCTATGTACTGGTTTTATTAAATTGACAGGGATAAAGTGGGAATGTTGACAATTTAGCTGTTCTAGTAGGTGATATTTATAAAACTCAGTGCTTTATAGGTTTCAGAACGACGGTATTCGCTTCCAAAATTGGATACCCATGCAACGCACACCAATCTACACAGCATTAAGCAAGTCTGACGGTGAAACGGCGAACGTAACTGATGTATTTTTACATCTGGTTATATATTGGTTAAGCTAAGATCAGATTGCTTACCCTGATCAACCCAGTAGGTCAGATGGACGTGGACGGTAGGTGAGGTAATTAGACACTCTCAATGACCGGGTAAACATCTTTACTTGAAAGACGATAGGTACCGGAAATAGCTTCAGGAGCCCTGAGAATAACAAGCAGATGCATCACAACAGGAATACAATGCTCTGGTACTTCTACCACACAATGAGACAATCTGCACAGATTCATTCAGATGAAATTGTCTGGAATAGATCCGCTGACATGTTTTCGCCTTCAAAGCCCAACCAAATATGATAACTTTAGAGGTTAAGATACTTTCCTTCCTTCAGAAGGGACACAGAGAGTGATGGATGCAAACATTTTTTTGGTTAATTACTAGTAGTTATTGGTTGCTGTGTTACTCTGTCAGTTGACATAGTGCATCACACAGATTGTGCCACGTAGGCTTGCAAATTAGGTCAAAATGTAAGTACACAACGTTGCAAGCGGATTTAGCCCCTAATTAGCTTGCAGACAATTTCTTACGCGTTCTTTAAAACCTGTCAAAGAATCAGCTTAACAGCTGGTTTTGCAACTGATATTATCCTCCTAGTATTTGAAGTAATCAAATGATCAATGGGGTATATAATGAAGTCTGTATCGTATGTTGATATGGATCTGATAACTATAACGCTTGACCAAACACCTGCTTCTGATTTCGACTTTGGTTGCCTAGCAGATGTTAACACAAATTCTTTGAGGTGATTGGGCATAACCACCTGGAAACGTAATGAAAATCAAGTCATCTCAATCAACTTCGTCTTCGTATACTTCAATGCTGTACCCCTATTTCATTTTCTCCGATGTGTGTACAATCGGTTTGTTAAGTTTTCAGTTGTATTTGAGTCTGTCTTGTTCAAAGACGACGTCTGAAAACAGGTGCGGCCAAGCTTGTGTCTACAGTATACGATGATGCTGTTCAGTGATCAAAGGAGTGAAAGCATCCAGTTTTTTTCTGACGATAACAGTTAGACCGTGTGAGCCCAGGTAGTAGTACGGGACGATTGTAGCAGATCGAATTTCGTTTTCACAACTACAAATTTTTGGAATAAAGCGAAAGTTAGCATACTATCAGTAACGATAGCTTGCATAAGGTCTCAGCCATTGAAACAAACATGTAAACAAAATCATATTGGCCTATACCGTGAATTTTGGCACAGCATATGATCATAACGAATCGACATGAAAAACTAAACCACTGGTACAGCTGAGTTTCTATGACGCCGACAAACTGCCCCGTATGCTTTAACATGGATCACTGAGCTGACTGTGTGTGTATTAATGATCTGTTTGCGTGCTCCATTGCAACAACCTTTTCAACCTTCTTCTGGTGTGGGGTCGGATTCCACATCAATCAGTTGATAACAGACTGCACTAATCTGAAATGGTAGCTGTTAAACATTTTCGACTTATCGCTCCATTAGCTTATTTAGCGCACTGTTAGCGCCTCTCTCAAGTAAAATGAACATTCATGCCGCAACAGTGACAAGCAAACAGCAATATAATTCATGATGAATCTGGGATGTGGACAAGTTCAATTTGAACATCACTCACATTTGATCATAGCCTGTGATGATTGTAAGTAATAACGGAACATTATGTGCTATTGTTGTTTTACTGTACAAAAAATTGCATTGTACAAGTACTGATTATATTACGATTTCGTTGGCTAACGTGCTGCGTTAATATTACTGCGTACAAACTAGCTCTGGGTTTGAGCTATGTACATTTCCTATTACTGTTACGTAGTCCCAATTATGGCAAAGCCTTTGGATTCGGATGCACTTTTCAGTTCGTCTCTTTTAAAAAGGAACACTGGATTCAAATTTCACCCCCGTTAGAACATATCAGTAATGTGTATTCTTGGCACGGTCAGGAGTAGAACTCTGGCTACGCTGAAGGTGAATGTGACGACTGAAAATGGAGCACCAATATAACGTTTTCAACATCCTACCATATTTTTCCTAGAATAATTCGTTTTCTCATACTCAGAAGTCCAAAATGCTTCCATCCTGCTCAGTTTCTTATTGCCCTCTCTTTTCTTCCCTTACTGTCTCTGAGACGGCGACACCTCCGATTTCAGGATGCGTCAACATTGTGAATAAAATTTTCCGTGCTGGTAAGTTTGGTATTCCTGAGTAAATACGAAAGGCTTGTATTTGTCACTATCCGTGTTCTAACCGCCTTGTTTGAACTTCTGAAGGGAACTAAATTTTTCCGAAACTTTTGCAGATAGTTCATCCCAATGATCACCGGCAAAGTGTTGGCCAACTGATTCGACCTTTTTGAGTATCATCAACAACACGCGCACTGGAGACTCCAGACCAATGGCCGCGAAAGCCGATACTAAAACCTTGCTTCAGATCGATCTCAATACCTTGTCTCCGCCCACAGCTTGTCTCACATAAAGGCTCTGGCCTCAAAAGGCTCCTCTATTTAATCTTCAGGACGTTCTTGAACAGGTTAGGAAGCTTGCGAATCGTACTAAAAGCAAAGCTTTGAATTACTGTCAGTTCGACCAGTTGTGCATGGAATTAAAGCCAGATCATGAGGACCTTTTCTGGTACATTACCTCCCAACAGTCTTTCACATTTTTAACAGAATTCTGACACAAAATTACACACACGTCTCCACAATCGAATCGCCCCGATCATTTAAGAAAGTAAACCTCAATCGAGTTCCTTCGAAAGTTGGAACATTACATGACAACTGCGCATACATAAAGTGTACGAAAGTGCATAATTTTTATTATGTTCCAAAAACTTCGGCAACAGTTGAAACGCTGTGCAACAAACTGTGATGGTTAATAAGACGCAATGTTGTTGCGCTAGCGTTTGAAATTTGAAAACGGTTGCAAGATTTTATACGGACTTAAGAAAACAAGAGGATTTCACTCGCGAAAAGCTTGGGGTTTCATCAGTCACGTGCCTTCTGCATTTTCCAGATCGATCAAAAAATTGAATTGGAAGTTGCGGGAAAACTGAAAAATATTAATCATTTTACTCATACTTATATCGCGGTCAAAGGGAATTGTACAAACTGGAAAATAAAAGTTGAAGGAAGTGACCTTATCTTTTCCAGCTCTCTTTCGGTAGTCAGTATTGTTGGTCCGTTGAAAAATACTATGACATCTGCTTCCGAGAACAATTTCTTTAGTGTTTTTCGTAGATTGGTAGAGATTAAAACTCGACAGAATTCCTTTTTTGCAGTCAGTGACATGTAATGTGAACGAACTCCATAAAGGAATTTGCGGGCAGCAGATGGCTTTGAAACTTCCAAGAACGGTGGCCAAAATTATTGTAAACTACCAAATGTTGCGATAAAGTAGCTCCCAAAACACCTATCCTGTGAACAGCTTTCCTTCTTGTATCCAATTTATTCATATTGTTACAATTGAATGTGAAGCAGACCCCACATGTTTACCCCCCCCCCCTACAACAATAACTATGACTCAGAACCCGGCGCACAGTATTCGTAGGAATCGTATCAAGTGAAGTGGTTGTTGCCTAGACCGGATCTTGTTCTTACTTCAGCCAGCGTCCGTAATTCTTCTTCTTCTGTGAAGCACTCTTAAGGTTGGCTAAGTAGTGGTAATTTTTGGCACTATTAGTCTTCAGTGGGGATACTGAGTGAGCCATGATATTTTCAACCAAGGGCCAGGCATGCGACCAACATTGGGAATCCATGTAATGTAATATGGTGAAATAATATATTAAAATATCAGCCTGTCCAAACAGCATGCTGATGATATTAAGGCATGTTGTTCGTAGCAAGGCCAATATCACATCATCTCCTCACGTAATTTGGGACAAAACCATGCAAACGTGGTGATCATGTAAAATATGAAATGGCTACAGTCAGTTAGGAATGGTTGTAACTCGTCAGTTTTCTGTGACATCAGTTCTTGGAGCTCTGGTTTAGTGTTGCTCGGATTGGATAATGTTCAACAACTGTCGAGTGGAAATTACACCCACGACACGCTATCTCTAAAGAATAGGCTTTTACACTTTTCCAGTTAGTAAGCTTATACGTCTGTACAAGAGAGAACAGTGCCTATACGTTTCTGATTCCGCATGTCGGGGAACAAAAGTTCCTTTTGCGTTCATAAGGGTAAAGATATTTTCAGGCATGAGGATAGAATTGAGTGTGGATTAAACACCGGAATATAGTAGCTCAGTGTTAATCCGTTATACTTGCTGAGATAGTATGGTTCGATAACACACACAGACGAACGGCAAAAACAAACGGACACATGCCACAATACTTCTAAACTCGCCCTGAGGGATTGTTCATAAGAACCAGGACGCTCGTTGACTGTCGCTTAACCGTTATCCGAATGATTTTCTAAGCATCTCAGCAGAGCTTGCCTTGACCACAAAGTTAGCCAACGATTTCCGGAATAGGTAAAACCGAACTGAGAAATTCTACCTACACAGTAGCGTGCTAACTTGAAACCCACAGATAACGGAATGATACATTAATCTTCCTTCAGTGACTAATGTGTACTACCGACGAATGGCCAGAAGTGGATCGTAATTAAGTAGCCTCCTAGATGACTTCACTTCACAACGTAAGAGCAATTGCTTGTAAGTGGTCAGCACGAAGGCGACCGAAAACCGCAAAAGAAGAGCGAACACTCCCAATAAACACATCTTTAGTGAGATTGTCCGTGACCTGTTGTTAGTGACGACATTCATGTAATCCATGTGGACGCTGATAATTGCAAAAATTGAAAAAGACCATTATATTTTAATTTGTAAATAAGCCACATTTAGGCCTTGTTTAAAAAACATTTCGCTGCTGATTGTTGTTAGTGTTATCGGGCGCTGTAAACGAAATGCCGTGCCTCGGAATCAAAGCGATTTAGTGACCTGTGGATTAGTTGCCATGGTTTCCGTCTCGTACCATACAACATCTCTAGGATTTTCCTCTTCGGAAGAAACCTTTCCAGCGTGCTGATGAGGATGTTTTGGATGGCACACATTTAGCTCACAGAACAACTAACACTTAGTGTACTGATTTGTCTCAAGGCGCTTAAAACTAATTTCCTATTAAGAATATTGTGTAACGTTATCATTGCCAGAACTTTGTCTAGAGTTATTGCCATCATTTTCTGTATTCATCTGATTAGACTTATGTTTAGTCAATTACAATGTATTCTGCAGTCCAATAGTTTGGGTTTACACCTCTCTGAGATATACGGTTACATCAAGAAATTTTTAAAACTCCTGTTTTTCACTAGGGTTTGAGATCTAGCTGCGTATTAGTAAATTTACTTCACCACCTGTTTATTGTCTAAAACTTTCCCTCCAAGTGTCAGGGAAATTCATTGTCAGGTCATCAGATTTTTGAAAGAAATATATACTGATTAAAAAGAAAATTAATTAATCTACCAGTGGGTAGCCAGAAAGTGCTCAGTTGTGAACAGGTCATCACTAGGGTGGTTGAAATGACCACCAGCCTCTTTGAAAAAAAGTACCAGACTAGAGTTTTGCTCTTGTTGGGGCTTGTCGGTAATACATATTCTTGCCATGACCGGGACTAGAACACCGACCACAGTTTTGCAAAGCAAGTGTGTTGACTAATGTGTCACTGCTTTCACGGGAATTTTGTGGTCAACATTTCTAAAGAAATCCTAAACATGGGCTCGTCATTTGGAGTTAACAGGGCTGTTACCATGTTTATTCTCAAAGCAATCGGGCAACCTGAGAACTGCACACAAGCGGACGCGAGTGAGCGTTTGCATATACTAATTTAGTAGTTCCTAATATGAGACCAGTGGCGCAATGACCAAAACGATTGCCTCATGAAAGCGTTTTGGTGGTAGGGATATCCATTACTGACCAGCTCTAACAAAGGCGAAACTAGAGTCTGGTGTTCTGAAGGAGGTTAACTGAAACAACTGTGAGGATGCGACTGTTGCGATCATTTGTGAGTGCACTGTAGCCTATGTAACTGAATAAATGCTATCAGAGTACTAAATTTTAGTCCTAGTCGAGGGGTCATCGATTGGAGTTAACAGACAGTAACTGTGTCTCCTCTCGAGGCGATCGGCCAACCTGATCATTACTCACAATCGAAAGTCGTTGAGCGCTCACATGATAATTCGGTCGTGCATAATGTGAGGTCAATGGCGCAGTGGTAAACACGAGTCCGTGGTCCTAGTCCCGGTAGTGGCAATGATATGCACTACTGATGAGCTCTAACGAGAGCGAGACGCGAGTCTAGTGCCTCGTTCTGAAATGGGCCGACTGGAAGGTCTGTGGGAATGCGACAGCTGCGACCAGTTGTGGGTGATGTTCAATCTATATGAGATAAACATAATGTCGGTGTTGATTACGCAATGATCGCAGTCGTTGCATTCAGATAACTCGATTTCCGAATTTTGGAAAGCGGCTGAACCTGCAATTTTCGTTCGGGCGAAAAATGACTTCCGAAATCAGCCGATCCTCTTTCGGATGTTCGGAATTCCTTAATATTTGTTTCTTAATTGTGTGTCTTATGCTTTCCTTTATTCGACTGACAAACGTTCGTTTCGTCAGACAGAATATATGATACATTTTATTAGTGTAGTAGATTTTATTACGAAGCCTCCCACCGGCTGTGTTCGGTCGTAGGTCAGTAGTACCGCTCTATTTATACAGCTTCTTTAAACCCTAATGGTGTTTTCTGATTATCAGAATTTCATATACTTTACACACGAATGGCATTATTGACAGTTATGACTGAATAAATCAGTTTGTTTAACCTGACACCCGATTGTCTTGGCCGTTTTGATGACGTACACATCAAACGTGTTGTTTTGTAATGTGTCGACTAGGTTCACTGCAGTTAAACTCTTCAAAATTCCGTGCAGACCGTGCCCAGATTTCCCCCCAAAAAATACGTTATTAATTGCATGATATACCTTGAACAAAATATAACTTGAACATCACTCACAGTTGATCACAGCCGTCGCATTCCCGTAGACGTTCCAGTCAGCCGCTTTCGAAAAGAAGCCCTAGACTCGAATTTCGCTCTTGTTCGAGCTCGCCAGTCACGAATGCTTCTTACTCACATTCCAGCCCGGGTTGTTTTCATCCTTGGTCTCCTCAGGCAGACATAGTCTGCCCGTGATCTGATCATGTAATTTCAGTATCTTTCTCACTAACGTCCTTACCTGTCAGGCTACCGATCGTATGGGCCTCATTTTTGACGGGAGCATCGATTTAATTTTTCTTGATATTTTCCCGCATGCTTATTTCACATGTTCGCGGCTTAACTGAACCTACCGGTTTATATTAGCGAGTGACCATACTAAAAATAATGTCAAACAATCTGCATGTGAAATCAACAAATTGGAGCAATTGAAGGAATGATTAGTACGGTGACATTTACCGATGAACGAACATCGAAATGAAAAATGCACGAGCCCGCTTTACTTATCAATGTGATATGTGCAACCTAAATACAGTTGTAATAGAATTTCGAGCGTGAGCTTACTCGAAGTTGTGATTACTAGTACTGCATGTTAAATGATATATAACAGAATGATACAAAAGTTTGTCAACAGGTTGTCTTAATAGTTCTGAAAAACATCAAGTTTACTGTAAAATATTCAAAAGATACTTACGGATGATTGACAGTTTCGTCGTACAGACTAGGTGGTTCTTGTCACCAGGAAACGAAGTGTAAATCGTATATAAAATAAATTGATTATGCACACAAATATATACGCATAATAATAACTTCATGGCACAATGTACGAGACAAGTGTAATTTAGGACAAAATAGGTCGTGAATAACCGGTTTGAGGGTAAAAAACATGAAATACGTAATTATTATCCTATGGCTTTGCGACTGAAGGTAGAGAGAAAATTGTCTAGCAGAGATGAAAAAAGTCGATCCAGGAAAACGGGATGGAAGCAACTTACACAAGAATTAACTTTCGACCAGGACATATAGAATTCCCTCAATGTGTTTTGTTTCACAAATTCGTTAGATTTACAAATGTACAGATGTATAAATACAAGTCCCCAAATTAATATCTAGTTCTTGCAAACAAGACTTAGAGTTGCGTACATGAATTCAGTGTTATGTGGCTCTTTTCCAACGAGGCTAGCTGATAACTATTTGAATGCAAAGGCTTCCATCAAATATGAGCGATATTCAATTTCAAATTAACCAAATCCTCAGTAAAGATTTAATCGAGGAAAATGTTACCCGTAAAATCTAGCACACTGTCTATCGGGAATGCGCGTTTACCTCGCAACAATATCTTTGGTAGATTCTACCGTGGTTGGCAGGCAATCTTCTAAATTACTAGGTAGACTCCGTATGACATAGTGGGTTGAGTCAAAGCTGGGTCTAAATGTGAAATTTACGAGCCCCTGGAGCGAGTTCTTAGCTCAATTAATAAAGCACTTGTCGAGTCCCGGCATATTGTTTCTGTCACTGGATTGGATCTAGTCGGGTTCGGAAATTTTCTCAATTATGATCATTTTACAAAAGCATAATAATTGTGTTCATGCTTGAACTGTTCCATACTGTCGATATCCTGGCGTGCTCCTTTACACTCAGCAGTGTCCATTTCTGTTCATTGGAAAACGCCTACTGTCCTTATTTTCGTTGTTATTGACATTTATATGGCACGTCAGGTGTTCATGTATGGAAGGAGCCTGAAGTAGTCTAATCCAGAGAGTGGGCACAGAAGGTCAACCTGCCAAACTTGCGAACATGTTGCAGGATACGTCGGATTAATCTTCAGGCAGGAACATCATAAGAGCAGTAGTGATAACCATAGCGGATGTAGTAACATGTTCTTTCTTTTGTACACTGCAGGGAATGGTATGTAACTCGCATATCCTAGAGCACGTTTCAAGATGCTCACAACGCTGGTAACGTTAGCCAGTCCAGGACCTTGCTGTCTTATTTGCAGAATAGAGTCCATCTAAAATTTGCTGCACAGGCGACCCACAACCAGACCAACTGTTACAGAAAGCCATTGCTGGGCTGGCTCTGTCCCCCAACTAATCCGAATTTTATTGTCCGGGTTTGCAGCAAAAATCTTCATAGTTCCAGCATAATCTCAACAGAATTACCCGAGTTTAGTCTAGGTGCTCCCTTTTGAGTAATAACAGGCAATTTCGATGTTTTGTTGGAGTAAGTAAAACACCTCCTTGCTGACAAACGGAGAGGAATTTTCTTAACAATGACACCCTCTTATTTAATCTACGAACAGTGGTTATTTTTCTACAATACGACAGATGTAATACATCACACAAGCCGAATGACTCAACTGGTGATAAGTCATAAACGATTCAGTCATTAAAAATACTGTGTAGTGAACAAGCTCGCTTTCAGTGATTCATCATCAGGCTAAATACATCACATTTATATCACGAATTTTATACGATTTTTACCCCCTTTAATGATTCCCTTGTAAAATTCGTGATATAAATGTGATGTATTTAGCCTGATGATGAATCACTAAAAACGAGCTTGTTCGCTACACAATATTTTTCATGACTACACTGGGAATTTTCGCGCGATTCAGTCATTGTTCTATTTATGTGTGAGGACGTATTTGACAACATCAAACAGGTACCACGGTAGTTGAAGCTGGATGGCCATAGATACCTGAGCGTGCTGTTGGTTAATTGGATGAATGAAACAGTCTAGAAATGTGGGGAATATAATTATCACACAGTAGATTATCATTGAACACAAAACGCAAATTTCTTGGAAGTAAAATATTTTGTTGTGCAGAGTGATGAAAGGATGCATGTGCTGGTTACCTCCGGCCCCCCCACCACTTTTTTTTTAAAAA
>JTDE01004933.1:0-16709 GCA_014338405.1 Paragonimus skrjabini miyazakii
TGACTCACTTTGATACTCGTTATTTCCCCCATGACATTGAATCATTGATTGATTGATTCTCACTTGTACCATTTCAGCTACAACAATTCGATCTTCCTACCAGGGATACTCATGATTCTGACGATTGTTGGTTTGCGTTATCGCCAACTCCAGACTACACTGGTGACTATCGGTATGTTTTCCTATTTTTCGCCTGCCCATATTCCCCATTTAAGATCCCGGAATGCCATCCCAAGAGCTCCATGCTTGTCAAACTACGGGTCATCAATGTGGCCAATGTTGATGATAGTTCAGCGCTGGAAGACCGTATCACCGCTCAAGGGTATACTGTTCAACCCGTTTATACTTCATGTTTGGAGCACTAAAGGGATGTGCGATGATGGAAGTTCCTGGTTGACTGCAGTGAACTCATCGTCTAAATGGAATGCTAAAGATTCCGTCCGAAGATAATTTCGTTCATCTAACCTACATTTTGCAGAACTTGATTCAGATCGTTGGATGTGAAAACAAGAACGCTGTTTCTTAGCCAGTCAACACAGGCTAGCTGCAGGTCACGCGGACGTAGCACTCAATGTCGGTTGAGTTCCAACGTAACAAACGGAACTGATACATTTCATGGACATCGTTTCACGTTGGAGGGCAAATCATCCAGACCTGCGGCTTCTGCAGCTTTATCGAAACGACTATCAACAGAATTGGAAAGGATCAGTTCAATATAGCTTGAATGGTCCAAATAAAGGTGTATCCTCATTTTTTCTATGTGCTTCTTATCAATGTTGTTCACAAGTTAAGTCAACTGGACGGAGCAGCTAGTAGTGTGAACGCATGTTGCATACATATGCGTTGTCCATAGTTTAAGTCAGCTGGACGTAGCCACTACTAGTGTGAACACACCGCATACTGGAGGTTGCACAATCACATAGGCTTTGCAATCATGTGCTCCGTTTGAGCGCTAGTGGCCCCATTATCTCGATGGATCGGAATAATGAATGCGTGCCATAATGAATCGAAGTACGTTATATCATTCACATTTCCGTGTGGAATAGGATGAATAAAACTGGTAGCTTCTACGTCCAGATGTGGAGTACAATGTGCACTTTTGAGCCCTTACGAAGTGTCTTCTTAGAGCAAGTTCTTGGAGTATTACACATGGTTCTTGGAATTAAAGGCAACTCAAGAAAGAGTGGCTTCTATAATGTAATATGCAGCTTCGTATCAACTGCCGTGAGAGATTTTGATTGACGAACACAGTCCGCTTGGTCAGAAATAGGTGAGATTGTTACAGCAGTATTCACTACTGATCTTAAATGATATATTGTCCACAGAACTCACATGAAACACGCAGATCGCAAATCGCTTCAACACATAGGATTGGGCGGGATATGCCCTCCACCGTTTGGTTAACTTCGTTCTTTTCACCTTAAATTAAACGTAACAAAGCAAGACTTACCAGGTGTCGTTAACAAACAACTTTTTCTCCAAGGTGATAGGGTCAATACCGAGGGAAACACCACCAGTGCTGATGCCGAATCTTAGAAATTCCCGGCGTATTTGATGATAGACAGTGGTGCGACAGCATACCCTTCGCGCGGAACTCGCGGTGCATTACAAGTGTGTTGACCAGAAGGCTTTAGTGAGTATGGACGCTAACAAACCGAAAGTCAAACAGTTGCCTAACACAACCAGCGCTTAACATCCTAGGTGAAAATTATAGTTTTCAGTATATCTTTATTGAGGTAAAAAGTGCGTTATTTCACGTCTACATTCAGAGAGATATGACACGTTAACTATAATTGGCCGTAATACATCACAAAAAACATTAACCTGAAAGGTGGCTAACCTAGAGGCACGTGTACTGCACAAAGCAGATACGGGCTCATAGTCGACTGTTTACATGCTGAAACGCAGAGAGGAACCTTCAATGAAGAGACACACGAGAAAACAATCGCTAGTCGGACTGTACGTTATAGTCGTGGACCAACCTTGGGGAAAAGTGGAGACACTGGGGTGATAGCGTTCTTTCAAATCAGGGGGTTCCAGCAATAGTTCTGTAAAAGGAAACAACAAAAACCAGCATGTGCCAAAGGCCCAGTAAGTCATACACACAACCTACACAAACGAAAACGATGCTGACAACACAACAGCACGCTTTGTTACTCAATTCGAATTCAATCTGTGCGTGCTCACTAGTTGTGACTGCGCATTACATGCGGGACAGACAAATGACGTAGAACTAACGAAACAGCCTGTATGAACAAAATTTCCACATGAATAACGGCTACCTATTTCAGGTCTGCTAAGTCTACTGTAGTAAAAAAATACCGTTCCTGGGTTAATCATAACGAGTACTTGACAGTGAAACTAATCCAACGAAATTGTTCCATTTACTGAACTTTCTAAACTTTGGATGGTCGGCGGAGTAGGAAAGACAAGTCGATAACTGGCCTTCTCCTGGCCGAATCGACCACATGCTTGTTGGAATGTAGCCACCTAGAAGTTGCTGATTCTTTCGAAGTAGCTTGAGGGGGGGGGGTGCCTGCCGCCCAGATGTAACCCACTGAAAAACTGCTGCAGGTGGGTCCTCTCTCACGGAGTTACCAGCTTGCTTCCCCTCCTTAAGTGTCACAACAATGTTCTGTGTACTGATCGGGGCGAACGTCACTCTGTTGCGGTGTGACATCTTTTGAGAGTCTAGACACCAACTGGTTGAAAGTCATCTGATCAGATAGCTTTCGGTCATTAATGAATTCGACCTCAAGGTAGACGAACCACAGCAGTAAGTCTATTTCAAAAAATGTGGAGGTCGTTAGGGTAACAGTGCATACAGTGTGCACTTTTAAGGGTTTTAGTCTTTGACAGATATGGTAAAACACCGAGTGACTGGTAATATAGAGAAACGTTAGTGCAAGTTGGGGCACTAAATCTAAAATTCAACCAAATGTTGTGAGCCAAAAACAAAGGTTGTTTATTTAGGGAACTAACACGAGTTAGGTGTCAAAACAGGACAGGAAATTAAAACACTCATCTGTATACGGCAAACGTCCCAGAAGGTCCCGACTGCCACAGACGTTAATGTTCAGCTCCTTTGCGTAGCAAGAACTATTCCATGGCATATTGCACTGTCGTGTTGGTGTAATGTTTCTTCCCGTGTTTTTCCTGCGGCTACTTTGATGGCAAAATCCATGCTGTCGCCCCACTACTGAATAGTGGTGTTGTGAGTAGTATGGGACGATCGCTCCTCCTCATCACAAATCCCAAACCTGAAGAGTGTCAAATAATACGGTTAGGAAGAATAATTAAATACTGCGCACAAATAACTTACACACGGGAACTGACTCGTCAGAAGGCGTGCAGCGAACTTGCAATGTAAAAAGTACTGCGTAAAATTTCAACAAGGTTATTGTAACGCAGCGTGCCGACACTATCTATTCTTACGATTGTGTAAGTTAGGTTCATGACTCACTTGGTTTTGGGTTCATGGTTGTCCGTGTTTTCTCTTATTTCCGACTGATTAGTGAGCTGCGATGATTGGGAATACGTATTAGTAATCGGAAATGTTCTTAGCTCAAACCCATAGCCGGTTTCTAGGCTGTAGTAATAACGCAGCATGTCAGCCCAAGAAATTGTAATGTAATCAGTCCCTGTACAATGTAATTAATCATGCAGCAAAACAGCAATAGCATATGGTGTTCCGTTATGATTCACAACCATCACATGAGCTTATCTTGAAGCCAGTTCCTTGTCGTATGGTTCGTACGTCCAAAATTTACACAGCTTCATGCTAGCGCGAATCGGAAATTGTAGTGAGAAGGCGGCGAGTTCACAAATCAACCTTACTTGTTGAGTTAGTCACCATACACAAGAAAAAGGTGCTAGGGAGATGGAACTGAGTGGGGATCTATGCGATGGTTGTAAATCATAGCGGAACAGAAGAGAATTCCTGAACGTGTGAAGAAGAAACAACTTCATCACTACTACCCGGACGCTCATTTGAACTGCGGCGGATGTGATGGTTGGGAATCATAAAGGAACATCATATGCTATTGTTGTTTTACTGCATGAATAATTACATTGTACAGGGACTGATTACATTACAATTTCTTGGGCTGACGTGCTGCGTTATTACTACTGCCTAGAAACCGGCTGTGGGTTTGAGCTAAGTACATTTCCGATTACTAATACGTACTCCAAACTATCGCACTCTAGCACAACCATACGACAGCCACCAGAGAGGACGAATGTCGACGGAAACTCCAGTCGACCTTCAGAATTTAAACAAGCGTCAGAATGGTTGAGCGGCGTCCCCAGTGGCAATGTCTAAAACACTATCATTCTAGTGAATGTAGCCTATTGTAGTGAGGATGATACGGAATCATTATACAACCATGAGTGAAGCTGTGATATCCACGCCAACACACTAACCTTGATGTTAATGGTTTGTAATAAATTTACGTTCACAAGATAATGTGAACAGGTACAGTGGTACTAGTAAGGCAGCTCTCCCGTCGCTGAGTTTGAAGTCTTGGGGACATCGAAAGTGTTCTCACATCCAGTTCCCCCCTTTGACGGATCACTGTTTCTTGGTGTTTCCAATCAGTGGCACGTTACAGTGTCTTCGTCGGGTTCACCAACTTGAGGGAACGATCCTACAGTGTTGCATTCCGAACACTGTAAGGTCTCTAATTACAGCGATGCGAAGGCCGATAAAAGTGCAACACCCAATACATTACTACAACCAAAGAAGCCGAAGTGTACAACCAGCCAGTTTCCGGTGTGTGGCGCGCAGAACGGACAAGTGAACAATTTCTGCACAAAAAGAAATGGTGTACACAGTTGTGGTATGCTAACTTATGCAGCAAAATTAGAATAAGAATTAAGCTAGTTCAAGAGGTTGTCACACCAGTTTGTCAAGTCTTTGTGATAATGGTAGACTGTGCAAACCGTTCATCAGGGGGTTGCCTGCACGTGTTACCCGTTCCAGTGCCACTTTATCGTGTATTATACATGGCGAGTTCACTTGAACGTAATACTCAGGGCTAGGTCTGGAAAACACAACGAAGAGCTTGCAGGTGATATCACTTATCAGCATGCCGAAAGTTTGGTGAACTACCAACGGTACCCGAAACCTTTGCAGGCAATGTGGTGCCATTGGTTGCTAGCCCTCAATCCCTTGGAAACAATGAAACCGAGGTCCGCTTGCTGACTCGCTTCGTTTATCCTAGTTCATACGTGAGTGTGGCAGCAGCAAATCACCGATTGCGTGATCCTCCACATTTTCACTGTTAGTTAAAAGCAATCATTCTGCTGATCACACTGTGATAGACATGACTGACATGCTTTGTCTTCTTTTGTTAGGCAACCGCTCTACTATTCCAATATCCTGTAAAACTGACGCATACGACTCAACAGTATAAGTTCCGTGTTGTCGTGCCTAACTGTGTTATGATCCTTATACGTTTGATCATTATTCTATATAGTTCACTTCTACTTGTCACACACTAACAAAGCTGGTCCAAGGTCGTCTTCAGGACCTTTGAGCTCTCTGAATTGACTTCGGTTTATCACTCTTTCAGCTCATCCACAGATGTCAGTGATGATACTTCCATGAAACCAGGAAACCCGTTGACGTTAAGCCTGAATAGTGGATGACCCAAAACCGAAGTTGGTGATATGATGCTCATTACAGCATGTGAAGAAATATTACTCACTCCTACATGGACCCACTACACCCTGTACCTCAGAAACGGAGATAACTCTCATGAGGCCATTATCACTCAGCCTTAAGGAGTATAGTTCCAGTTATGGCTGCTGATTAGGTGTCTTGTTAGTGGCTTTACTGAAGTCAATTAAAATTAGATTTACGCATTTCCCTAATCCACAACCCCCGTACGTTTCTCCTCTGTAGTGAGAAGATTACTGTGGTAGGTGTGCCTATAGAGAGATACATATTGGATTAGGCTTGGAGGTCCAAATTGAAATTAGCGAGCTTCGACTTCCTTTTTATCAGCTTCTCGAGGAGTTTCACCAAATTGCAAGCCAGCAGGATGACAGTTGGCAGATTTTGATCAGTATCCCATTTTAACTGTGGAGCGGATGACCGCTTCATGCCACTCCAGGAAAAGGAATCCGTTTCCAACGGATCTTCGGAAGATCATAGTTAGAAGACTGTTTACAATCTTATGGCAATTGGGAATATATAATAGTTACCGGAAGTGTAATTAGCTCCAGCCTGCATTAGTAATAACACAGCGTGTTAGGCAACGAAATCGAAATGTAATCAGTATCTGTATAACGCAATTATTCACGCAGTAAAACACCTATAACACACAATATTCGGTTATGAACTAAAACCACTACACTCGCAACAGTTCAAGTGAAAGTCCGGATTCAAGTGTTCTTGTCTGCGCCGGGTCGATTGCAGATACTCCATCAGTAACTGACCTCAAACATGAAACAGATTCAGAAACGGAATTTTCATTTTAAGAATGTTAAACAGACAATGCAAAAGTCTCTGAGAATATGGTAACTGCGATCAATCGTGGGCAATATTCAATCCAAATGAAAATCCCCCACTACTCATCAGTAATGCAAAATAGAGCTTCAAAATCTTCACGCACTTAACAACAATAATAAAAGTACCAGACTTAATAACAAAAAGTGACGGATTGCGTATCTGAGAGTGAAACTTCACATTCGCCATGAATAGAAAATGCACGAATAGTAATGGCCATTGTGTAGTTCGCCGGTATGGTGTATCATAGCCGAAACGAATTGAAAACGGCCATTAGGGCACGAAAAGATATTTTGCAAATTTCTCATAAAATATTACAATGCGTATTACGAGACAACTATATAGATTTTATCGAGTAAAGTAGTTGTGTTGCATTGAGAACAATTGGCTTCACCTAAACATTGTTCATGTTCGCACTGTCGCCGAGAAAAATGTTTCGTCTTTCATCCGATAAAAGTATCATGTCGGCTTTCGTAATCGGTTTTGCATTCTGAAAATGCTTCCCTCGGAGTTTTCATGATGGATTACCTATTCCCAGCTTTCATAAACGCTTACTTTAGCGTGGTTTGAGAGATATAATTGAATTTGTAATTTTCCACTACGTTGCGTTTGCATTGCATTACACACGAAATATCAAAGTGATTTCTAATTAAACCAATGTCACCACGTTTTTGGATTAGTTATATATTTGAATTATACGTTTAGCCTGTTTCCCTGATAGGATTTTGGGTAGGAAACGATCTACGTTATCACGTGGTTGTTTCTACCTACAGTATGGTGTAAACGTGGATAGCACGTCCCAGTCCATCATTAACAACGTGTATATCGTTTTGTTTATAGCCTATTGACTATGCTTGAATGAAGCTTGTCATGTGTACGCGAGTCAACGTTCACTTATCTGACGAATAATGACCAACTTTGATACTAGTTATTTCTCCGACGAAAACATTGATTCTCACTTGTACCATTTCAGCTAAAACCCCTCAATCTTCATATTATGGATGCCGGCTGAAGACTTCTCTGATTGTTATCAGAATGTTTCATATTATTTTGCCAGAATTGAAGAAGATGATTGTAATATATCTTGAACGGTCTAAATACAAGTTTATCTTGGTTTGACCCGTGTTTCCTTGTCAACAATTATCATGGCCTAAGTCAACCGGATGGAGCAGCTACTAATGTGAACTCATGCTGCTTACTTAAGCCTTGATCATAGTTCAAGTCAACTGGATGCAGCAGCTACCAATATGAACGTAGTGCGTATGATTCGAAATAACAAACTCGTGCAATAATATTTGGACGTATATTATACCATTCACAACATTTCCGTATGAGACGAGGTGAACAACAGTTTGCCAATCATGTTTCTCGGATTTCGTTTTTGCCAAATGATATTCTATAGATATGAAAGGAACTGACGTTCGTTTGATCCAGTTAGCACAAAAGTGCTTCTCAGCGAAGGACCAGAGAATTTCGATATTTTATGCGTGGATTGTTCTGTTTTCGGGGTCGACTAAATTTACTGAGTAGTCGATTTTCCAGTGCTCGTAATGAGCTATTTCATCTAAAGCCCTGTAAGCTCTCCATTCGTCCGCTGTTATTGTGCTGTTAGGCAGAAAGCGAAAAATGTACAACGTAACCATCTTTCTGGGACATGTCGTCGGATGATGGGTAATAAGTTGGCCGTATCTCGTTTGTTCCCAGAGCAGATCATCATGAACGCCTTCCGCGGCTCTTTTGCTATGCCACTAACTGCTCAGGCTTTTGGGAAGTGACACCCATGATGGTAATTCCTTTTCATAAACAGCGATTCATCTATTTCGACGATGGAATGAGTTTCAGCTTTTTTGTGAGTTCCCCCAGTTTTGCCTTAATAGCGGCGTTAATCCTGAAAGCTATTTCACCGTCTGCTTAAACTCACCTTGCTCAGTGTCATGCGTATGTGACGATGAAAGCTAGCGACTCTCTTGCAGCTATTTTCAACGTAGTCGCAGTGAATTTTATGCTATTGTTAAACGCCCAGTGTAGCGAAATTGTGAATGCTTCCTCTGACGTAAGACGTGTGTTTCCAAATATGGAATATTTTCGAACAGAATAATGTCTCCTACATGGTTCACACTTTCACCGGTAGTGGTCCACCACGGAACCATCCTTCACCAAAACAGCAGGGGCACGGCATACACAGTTCATATGGTTCTTCATTATCTTGCTTACTCGATCAGTATCATCTTAGCACTTGCAAAAATTTCCTTCTGTTTTCAATAAGCGTCATCGGAATCACAAATGTCAATGATACGAAGAATGAAGGGTTTTTAGCCTAAATGGTACAAGTAAGAATCAATGTTTTCGTCGGAGAAATAACTAGTATCAAAGTTGGTCATTATTCGTCAGATAAGTGAACGTTGACTCGCGTACACATGACAAGCTTCATTCAAGCATAGTCAATAGGCTATAAACAAAACGATATACACGTTGTTAATGATGGACTGGGACGTGCTATCCACGTTTACACCATACTGTAGGTAGAAACAACCACGTGATAACGTAGATCGTTTCCTACCCAAAATCCTATCAGGGAAACAGGCTAAACGTATAATTCAAATATATAACTAATCCAAAAACGTGGTGACATTGGTTTAATTAGAAATCACTTTGATATTTCGTGTGTAATGCAATGCAAACGCAACGTAGTGGAAAATTACAAATTCAATTATATCTCTCAAACCACGCTAAAGTAAGCGTTTATGAAAGCTGGGAATAGGTAATCCATCATGAAAACTCCGAGGGAAGCATTTTCAGAATGCAAAACCGATTACGAAAGCCGACATGATACTTTTATCGGATGAAAGACGAAACATTTTTCTCGGCGACAGTGCGAACATGAACAATGTTTAGGCGAAGCCAATTGTTCTTATTGCAACACAACAATTATACTCAATAAAATCTATATAATTGTCCCATAATACGCATTGTAATATTTTATGCGAAATTTGCAAAATATCTTTTCGTGCCCTAATGGCCGTTTTCAATTCGTTTCGGCTATGATGGACCATACCGGCGAACTACACTATTGCTGAAATAAAAGATTCAATATTATCATTGTCAACAATAAAGGAATGTTTGGCATCAGGTTCACAATAAACGGTTGTGTTATATCGTTAATAGAATCAACGGAACTGGTAGAAGTTATCGTAAGTGTAATGGAATGAATATCAAATGAGAGACTGCTGTTTTGAAGAAATCTGGATTAAGCACGTCTTCGAACTACGACGGACAGCTAAAATATAACCCGTCTTGCCACATTGGTGGTATTTGGAATTGCGAATTGGACACGTCAGTCGAGAATGCTTTTGACGTCATGACTTACAGTTACCCACTGTTGGACAGAATTCGGATTAGAGAGATGTGGTTCAACTGCTGTGTTTATCCACTAAGTTACCTTTTCCAACTGACGCTGTTGTTCGTGAGCCTGCTTCCCGGCACTGTTAGCCTTATATAACAGTTGGTTTTTCGTTAACCGAGGTCTTAATATCTTGAAATTGTTCACAGACAGGTCTCGCAGATTAGGAAGTGTTAGTAGACGAATTCCTCACAACAATCTAATCACATCAACGGTGATGGCTGACGAAATCAGTCATGAACAAAGCACTGGTGTGCAAGTCGGACCAACCCGGAGGAGGCGTGAAAATGGTCGTAGGTGTTGTGCTAGCTCGATGAACCAATCAGAGCGTAACGGCTATGGAGTTGGCCCCATTTGGCCACTTAATCGCGAAGTGGCCTAAACAAGCGGACATTGGTTCAAAGGGTAAATGACAATATTTGGCAACTATTTCATGCTATATATTTACACACATTTCATCCATTTGTCGAACTTGAAGTAGGCAATACAGCGTATTCTCCCGCAGTCGTGTTATTCCTGACTCCGTGCAATTAGACTGGGTGAGGCCGCATAGCAGGGATCCAGATATAGCATTCGAATCGGAATAGAACGTTTGGCAGAGGAGAGACGCGTTACATCAGAAAGACGCCTCCTTCAGTAGTGGCAACTTTTGCTGAAAAGTAGGGGTAATGATTCCTCCGATCAAACGATTTTTTAGCCGGATCTGTAGTTGATCACCGAAAACATATCACGCTGCTTGAATTTGAAGCTGAGGCTGAAACGCACCAGCTTCTTGATGTTCTTTTCCCATTAAAATATGGAACTTCACCCTTTCCGCAGCTTTGAAGTTGACGGGCTGAACATGCTTGAGTAGCAGATAATTCAAAGACTCGTACGGAGGTGAAAAAAGCAAATCCGGAAACGCCAGATTTTTAATCAAAGCATACGCATCCTTGCCGATGACTATGAGGAAATGCGGCGTTTTCTTCTACTCTCTCATATAATTATGAGTAATGCACGAAATTTCAAAGCGTTCTAGGTAATCTTCGACTTCTCGCGAACTCGAGTGGACATTCAGATTTTCCCAACTGCAAAAAACCATCTTGGCTGGGAATACGTAATAGTGAGCGGAAATGTACCTAGCTAAAACTCAGAGCTAGTTCCTACGCAATAGTAATAACGTAGTATGTTAGCTAACAAAATCGTAATGTAATCAGTATCTATACAACGCAATTATTCATGCCGTAGAACAACGATAGAACATCATATTCGGTTATGAACTGCAATCCTTACAAACCTCCACGAGTTCACACATCAGTTCTGGTTTGTGTCCATTGGATCACGCGGTTTTTGTTGTGTGTAGTATTGTAGAAGTTTTAACCTCGGAATCCTCATACGCCACATTGATCGGACAACCATACGCTTTTCGGAGAGAACACACGATCATCATCCTACTTGATTGAAGTCCGGATTACAGCGAAGGATCTTAGCGCAATTTCGGCCTACCTGGTCGACTCAGGTCACAGAGTCAACATGGATGTCGCATTTAGACCGATCTACTGTATCACGTGTCATCACACCAGAGGTGTGAAATGCCGTGTCCTGATCACTGCGGAAGTTACAGCAATCCGGCTATGAAACCCTAATCTGTGCACACAGAAGTCTTCTGTTCACGCATTGAAGTTACCATGGCCTGCCGTCGTTGGAACACTTGATACGGCACCACAATAACCATGTCCGTAATCTCCAAATTACATTAGATTCACATTGTATTAGGTTCCACATAGTCCTGATTGGACAACCTATCTCGTACTTATTGTGTTGCATGTGGCTTGATGACGATACACCAAAAATGAGCTTATTCGCCACGATTAGACTTTTTTCGTTGTTGTCCGGTTGTCAGCCAAGTTGGATGGTGTTCGCGTATTCTCTCCGACAAGCGCCTTGTTATGCGACCAATGTAACATGCTCCACAGGTTCCCTTCGTTGCATGTTTCGAGTTAGGAATTTTGCTGGATATCCGTTAGCGCGAAACGTTTCACATAAAAGCTTCAGCTCACTGTCTAGCGTGTCCTCAGTACAGATTTAATAAATTCGATTTGTTAAACAGCGTACCAAGTTCCGTCTCTGTTTCATCGGAACAAAGCTGTGAAAATGGGTATATTGTCCATTCCGCGTCTGCTTCCTATGCATGCCTCGTTGAATCGATCCATCTGGACGTTTCAATAGTGCAACATCGAGGAAAGCCAGTTTTCCATCTTGTCCTATTTTCATAGTGAACTGCAGTTTCTTGTGAGCTGAGTTGTCTAGTGATAACAGGCAGTCAGTATCAGTGTTGCTGTCGACGATACAGAAAATATCATCTACATAACGTTTATACAGCACACACTGATCTATCAATCCTGTTAACCCCTTTCGAAAAAAAGATGGGGCCGACTGGAATGTTTATGGGAATGCGACAGCTGTGATCAATTGTGGGTGATGTTCAATCTATATGAAAATCAAAATCCCTTACTACTCATCAGTAATCAAATACGGCTCAACAAGTCAATGATTTCTGTGATTTCATCTTGGAGAGAAGTCCTAGAAGAGTGGTCATCGATTGAAGTTAACAGTTAGTAACTGTGTCTTCTCTCGAGGGGATCGGGCAACCTGATCGTTACTCTCAAGCGAAAGTAGTTGAGTGTTCACATATGATAATTCGGTCGTGCCTAATGTGATGTGAATGGCGCAGTGGTAAACACGGTTGCCTCAAGAACAGCGTGGTCGCGGTTGTAGTCTCGGCAGGGGCGAGGATATGCACTACTGACGAGCTCTAATGAGAGCGAAACTCGAGTCTAGTACTTCTTTTCGAAAGGGGCCGACTGGACAGTCTATGGGAATGCGACAGCTGCGATCAATTTTGGGTGATGTTCAATCTATATGGAAATAGTAAAATAGTCAGAAAACCACCTCCAAAAATCGTCATGCTTATGTAATCGATCACAGCGAGATGAGAAAGCCCTATATCTCTCTCTATCATCCGCAGCTTGAGCACGAAGCACATTTCGCGCTCGTCAAAACTGTCTCTCTCTCTCTATAGGTAGTAAAGATGACGGCCTATGAAACATGGATAGAAGTGAAAACTCAAAAAATCTGCGCAACGCTTTGAGTGGTTTGACGCTGGTTCCTAAAGCCAACTGACTACGTAGGATGGAAAGTTTAAACCGTAAAATGTCATTTAACATAGATGATTGGTTCCCAATAGAGTCTACGCAATACGATTCGGATCTATCTCAATTGTGATTCGCCTGAACAAGATGGAATCGCTAATAGTTATCCGTTCATTCGTCCACTGTAACCATTGGACTGTTGGCTTGGTTGCTTGTTCTAATAGTGAACTGAAAATCGAGAATGGACATGAGGTGCATATGCGAAAAACACACCACCAACACCATTTGAATGGCCCTCACATTTGAACGATGTAGCTGTAGTCGTCTGCACAACCTACTTGAGAAAAACCATTTTGTATACACACTACGGCGTTGAGGCATTCAATGATAGTATGTAAGGGACATGTGTGGGAGTACGTGGTGATACGGAAATTATTCTTATCAGCTAACGTTTGCCTGCCAAGTCGATGAAACCGCGATGGATTAGCGATGAGTATTCACTAAACACCAAAGGAATGGCTCTTTTGTCGTGGTCTACTGGGTCATGTCCAACCAAGTTTACATGCTGGTGATTCAGCTACAACCCTTTCCAATGTTGTTGAGATTGCCAACATTGGTGGGTGGTTATCGCGAGCATCACTAAGTCTACATGGAGCTCTCGTGCTCAGTTCTCAGCACAAAGGCTTAATCCATCCAATATTTTACAGAATCAAAGAAACATGTGCCTTAAGATTTCGGACGCTGTTGTACAGCAGAAAATTTAACTGTTCATCCATCAGCTCGTCGCTCACGCACAAAGTGAATGTTTCTAATTCTTTTTACGATCACTTGAATACACTTTTGTACTGCAACTACGGTAGCCTCCTAACATATGTTTACTCAAAGGAAGCAAATCAGGCTCGTCTAGAACGCAATTATCATACAACATATGCTATTCCCGTTATTGAAAAGTGTAACGGTGTGCGATAACAAGTGAGTTTATTTTGATTAAACTATCCTACACAATGCATTGAGCGGATGCACAATCAAATGAACAAAGTTAGTTGAAATGAATAATAATTCAAACAGTAAATGAAACACCGATAGCCGCTGTTCGGATCATTGTGGCTCTGAACATCCGTACACATTCATCGTGTCTGATACTCAACCGAATATGCCCTGACGATTGATTACTTTGTTCAGAATGTTGTCAATAATGTCGACTGCATCTGGCCTCGCTTCTTTAACTTTCCACTGCACGGTGGTTGTACTTTTCGGCTGTTCCTCTCGCCGGGGTGAACACCAAGTTAGCTGCAACAATAGAAGAACGAAAGCAAACGTAAACCAGACGCGTGTCACAAAAAGTGACTGCATTCCACAGTTGGATTGAACAAATTCGCTTCCGTCGCAGGTGTTATCTCAGTTAGGGCAGGAAAGCCACTTTATATACTCAATTTGTGTGAAATGATCACGGTACACAAAGTTGCGAACGTTGAGAACGACGGTAACACGGCTGCTTGTTCACCTCGTTCTCACCGTGGAATCCACGTCTGCGTACCCACAATCTTGAAGATCCTCTCACTTTGGTTTATCACATAGGAGATATGCCACTCTATTGGCCACACTGCATCATCGACAGCTTGGAGCCGTGAGACTTTACAAAGAGGGTTTAGAAGCTATCTCATCAACATGCGAACGTGCAACTTCAAGGCGGGTACTAATCACCACTTGATCAAGCGCACCGATAAGGTCAAGTATACAAACAATTGAATTTCGTTCTGCTAATCGTTTTGGTGCACACCTGCCCTTATTTGCTATCCGAATCCGGGGCGTTCTCTGCTCATTTGAAACACTCATAAAACAACTGTTAAAGCGATTTAGGATAATTCACTTAGTAAGACGCATTCGACAATTTTAATAACGCTGATTCCGACGATCGGGTTAACTGGACTATTTTCCAGACCGGAAAAAACGTCAAAAAAGGCGATCGAAGTGACTAGAATTCATACGGTACTATTGACAAAATAACAATAAACATGGTCTCTTACCTTGAATGTGAATTAACCGGATACAGTAATTATTAAGAGCAACCAAAAACGAGTTTGCAAATGGCCACCGGTCAACGAGAACTGAGTTCATTAAAACCATCGTGTGTAGATGAGGGTATGATAAGCACTGCCAGACATGAAGGTTTTATTACATATTTGTTCGAACATGCCCAATGAAGTCATGAGAACGACAAAGTAGCGAACAAGACTTGTTTTCTGTGTTTGATCATCAGGCTAATTACAGCATAATAAATATGAAGACAGTAACTGGAGTGAGTTAGAAAATGGTCAATAGAGGTTATGAACGGCGTGTTTGTCATCAGTTACGCAACCACTGTTCCCAATCGTGGGCTTCACTGATTGTGGGCCGGGGAGGTTAAGTGTCCCCACGAAGTTCTTCCGAGCACATAGGTCAGGGTTGCGGAATCGGATACTAATGGCATCGGCAACGGTCAACGTTCGGAATCTCACCACTATTGATCTATTCCTTGATACATTACTACATAGACAATGATAGTCATCAAAAAAAGAACCAAACATTTTATACATACAGCCATGTTACAGAATTCACCGTGATTTTCCGGTCTATACATCAACAGGCGAAAGAAAAGGAAATTGAAGGTCGACTTTCTACAAAGAATCAAAACGTGCTTCAACGAATCCAACTTTTAAAACACTGAGTTCCCTTGATCCAGTCCATCAATAACAGTGGAATACATACGTCGCAAAATGTTAACATTTCGTTCACTCTCTTCAGTCACGAAAGCAAAACATTAGAATATATAGGAAATGCGGATAGCTACAACAACAGAAATAATCAACTATGGGTTTACATGAAACAAAGACTGTTGTCAGTTCCAGGGCAGACCAACTGCGTGGGCCAACAGCTTATGCACACGCAGGACCGGACGGCGAGTATTGATTAACAATGCCCCGGAGAAGGCAAGCAATTTCGGATTCTGATTACGTAACAACACTGGCTCAACAACGTGACCTGTTTCCATGATGTGCTTTGCAATGGATGAGGTCGGATTTTGTCTCACTCGCTCTGTTGCTAGTGCCTGTTGCGTAATGGCGCACATCAACCACTTAGGCATATGTTCAGTCATTCTGTGTTGTAGGCACCGGTCTCTTCTGGCGATATAGACGTCAGCGCAACTGCGAGTGAACTGACAGATTACATGTGAGACAACATTTCGGTAGGTCACGATTAAAAATGAGCTGAGCGTCTCTCCTAGTTGTGAGTAGCAACCCCAATTCAGCCGCAGGGTGTGTACGAGTCAGAGCAGACCATAATTTCTGACTTACGTCGGTTGTTATCCGATCACCTTTGAAAGGTAGGTTCAAAAAGACCTGCTTCTTATGGACCGCACTCACGGCTATCTTGATCAGTCATTTTTGGCTGTGAATATCGATGAACTTCTGAGGATATCTGTCTGTGAGCATCTCCTTCTTTAATCTCCCCTCCTCTTCTTGCAAGCAGCCATCGGTGCAGATCTCTCGGGCTCTATAAAACAGGGTTTGCACCAGACCTGGTTTGTAAGTAATTGGTGCAAAAGAAGAGAACTATAAATACTGACCGTTCCACGTGGCCTTACGGTGCAGTGAGCGCTGCAGTGAGCCATCCTGTCGTCTAGTGA
>JTDE01004933.1:16809-50782 GCA_014338405.1 Paragonimus skrjabini miyazakii
TAGAAAAGATAAATTACTGCTTGTTTCCTCTTCATGAGAGACTGAAAGATTAGGATGAATGGAATTAAAATGGGTCAAAAATAGAACGAAATCTTAATCAATACTCGCCGACCGGTCCTGCGTGTGCATAAACTGCTGGCCCACGCAGTTGGTCTGCCCTGGAACTGACAACAGTCTTTGTTTCATGTAAACCCATAGTTGATTATTTCTGTTGCTGTAGCTATCCGCATTTCCTATATATTCTAATGTTTCGCGTTTGTGACTGAAGAGTGTAAACGAAATGTTAACCTTTTGCGACGTACGTCTTCTATCGCCATTAGTGAACTGACTTCCACTTTTCCTCGTCGTACCAAATATAAAACGACAAACTTACCATTGTTTGCCAAACAAGTGCTTGCTTTTACATTTGTAAAAAGTAATGTTCTGTATTCAATTTGCTAGCTGTTCTTTTTAGTTACGTACCACATTTCATTACGAATTTCTTATTACATTTGACTTCGTTCGTGCTTAATTTATGCGTTTTTCCTTGAACATTTTTCCATTGTTACACGTAGAAACGATGGAATGGCCTTTACATCGTGGACTCTGCGAACTTGGCATCCACCACTTACGCTTCGCAAAACGGCGAACCTACAGATGTAATTCAGTTACGAACGTCTTGTTGAACATTGTGACCGCCCTACGCAACACGATTACCAAGTACAACTTGCGTTCGAAGTTACGACTGGAACCTGGATATTCGAAGTAGCTTGATCCACACTTGGACCATTGAATATACAACAAAAACGAACACTGCTCAACACACGCTAGTAATCGACGTCCAGGGAACCAACCGGTGCCTTAACATTCCTCCCAACATTTAAATTCCTTCTTAGCGGGTAGCGAATTCAGAAAAGTTTCCACCTAATAGTGGCGCGCTGGTTTTTGTTCAGACCGTTTTTATTAGTGTTCAACAGTCTGGTAACGGTAACCACAGATCCTGTTAGCAAATAAATCACTGGATCTCCGATCGGTCTTCAAAAAGTTAATTTGCCGTAGATTTCCTACAGCAATCACAGTCAAGATATGACTTGTGACATTTCGACGATTATCTTAGCCAAACCGACTGACTCAACAAGTAAACACCAACCGACAGTGTCGTTTCAATTTGCACGGATGCAACGACGTTAGTACTGTCAACGTAATTGACTTGATTGTACCGGACATTCTGAAGAGCGCACAATCGCGTCAGTCGTCCGACGATACGGGCAGCGTGAAGTGAAGCCGCATGTGGTTTTCTATTATCTGACCCTAGATGTCTACGGTGATATTTAAATTAGACGGGACATAAACTAGAGAACGAAATGCAAATACAACCCAGAGAATCCATTTTTGAAGTGTGAAAACCCCTCGAACAATACAAATGTTGGCAACACCAAACAGAAACTAAATGAATTGTATGATATCCGCACCAAATTTAGTACGAATGAAATCAAACAGTTTGGGCGTCGTGTTTAACATGTTATTGATAAATGGATTGAGAATAACACAACGTTACGAGCAAGTTGTAATACTGCACGTTGCAACCACCTCGGGTGGCCTTCCTCAGGAGTGTGTCCTGAGGAAGGCCATCCGAGGTGGTTGAACCGTAGAGTATTACAACTTGCTCGTGACGTTGTGTTATTCTCAATCTATTTATCAGAAACTAAATGAAGATTATATTTCTGAATACAACCGGAGAATCAGTCAAAATGCTCATTTTTCTGTGTGCACCGCTCCCATGATTGACGATTCCACTTGAAAACAGACTTTGAAACCCTGAGTTTCTTTTAATCACTTCATCAGAGCAGAAAGAAAACATATGTTACGATATGTTAACATCTCGTTTACTCTTATCAGTTGCAAACGCAAAACATACCAGTTATATGCATCATACAGATAAGGACAAACAGGGACTAGACACGCCAACAAGCACACCAAGTATTATTTAATCACGACCTTGGCAACTCGAAAGGTTGCCTCAACCACTTTTGTGCACATAACATCGGCTGCTAAGTTAGGGTAAGCATCGCGTCACAGAAAGCCAGTAACATTAAGTTTAGATTACGCAACAATATCTTGAACGAGTTTAATGGGTCAACTTGGTGACCTGTTGTCATGAGGTGTTTAGCAGTCGATGACGTTGGATTTCGAGCAGTCAATGCAACAAGTTGAGGCTGGCGCATCATCTGTTGTTTTAGCCACTTCGGGATGTGCTCGGCCACTCGCTGTGATAGCTATCGATCTGTTCTGCCTAGGTAAACGTCACTGCAACTGCAAGTGAACTGGTACACAACATTGGAGACAGAAGAGTTTGACAAACTTCTTTCGCGACCACGGAGAACTGGTCCTCTGATGGTTTGAAGTAAGCCCAGCAGCGTACGTTCGAGCCAGAGCAGACATTACCAGCAGACTTACCAGCCGACGTTATGTGCGTAACTGAAACGAATCTGATTTCTAGGATGCAAATATTTCACCTGACGTGCTCTAGTGACTGTGAAGTCAGGTGAGCATTGTTTACTCTTGATTTTAAAACAGATGTCCACGAATGTTTACTGAACTCTCGGGGAATCGGTTATCCGTCATGATACTCTTTTCTGCGGGAATGAGTTAGGCTAAGCTAAGCTGGTGAAATGCATACCAACAGTTTACTTACAAATTTATTCATTAATAGCACCGTTCATTTTTTTTCTCAGATTACTAACGCTTTCTTCAAGTTACTGTGTCCCCATCCCAATCCTGTTTTCTTTTGGGTTAAATAACAGAAAACTGTTTTCATTACTTCCATCGCTCATAGTTAGATTAAACTTGAAAATGAAAAAGGCTCACGAATTTATTTGTTGTATACATTTAGTGGGATCGTTTCATTCTATTATTAGCAATAATTCAAACAATGACTACGGTTGGTAACCTCGGTCAGTCACGCGAGGGAACTGACATCGTGAAGGTTACTTCTGTGATTTAGCATCTGCTGTTCCCATTGTGAAAAAAAGTTCAGTGGTTTCTGGTCACAAATGGGTTTATTCGGATCAACTCATCACATAGCTTATTGAATGTGTACATAATCAAGAAAATGCTGGCGTTGATTACTCTGAGTAAGAACTTAATTAACACATAGAATTGTGCCTCGTCGAACAATTAAACACATACGCATGATTCATTACTCAGTAAAGCGTGGTTATAATGTCCTCCAAGATGTTTCGTACGTATCTTCTTGTGTAATCAAGATCTCTTGAATTACAGTTCCATCTCGGTGAGGATGCACCTAGTTGGACCATAGCAAGCAGTATAACAGACATGAACCACACTAACGTCAGAATAGTTGGTTGCATTGTCTAGTGGAGGTGATCAAACTGGCATCCGTTGCAGCTGCTACCTCGGTCAAGACATACAAGCTGCTTTATAGTAACCATTAGTGTGAATTATGCGAAAGTCACAGACGTGTGAGCACATGGAATAATTGGAACATCAACAAGTGCCAGCTTGACTTTCAAATAGGATTCAGCAGCTTTAAGTGTGTTTGTTTGTGTGTATGTATTCTTAATGTATTTGGAAGTTGTTCGATTGTGCTTGCTAACTTTATAGTTCGCTCTCGTTTGCAAACGGTCACAGGGGGTTCTATGGAGCATTTTCATACGCTGAGCACATTAACACTTGAATGCTTAAAATCTGAACAATTGTACATCACTAGTTGGATGAATACACCGACGAGGTCAAGTAGACACGTATAATGAAAATTTATTGCGAAGCATTTGCATTCTCAATCTGCCTTGGCTTCTGGACATGAAACAGTTGATAAGTTCCTTTAAAGTTGAATACGGTGTTTGAGTAGGATGTTTTTGATAACTATCGCTGTGTCTCTGATTTGTTACTCAGTCGTATGCTAGCAGTTGGCAAAAACGTTTCGATGGTATTGTTGCCTCGAGGGCTATACATGATCAGCGTAGAGCGAAATAAGACCGATCACAAAGTAATGTGACTGATCTGGCGAAAAAATAGTCTGACTGGATCAGTAAAATCGTAAAATTGTCAGGTGACATGTGTTTGTGTAGTAACTCTCAGCTACTGAATAATATGGTTTAGACGGATTTGTTCCGTTTACAAATCACCGATGACATTTTACCGGAGCTAACCAGGTCAAACGTTTTATAAGCGTAGGTTTGATTTCAGTACCTTAGCAGTTAGAATTAGATAAGCCATCCGGTTATACGGATTGACTTGTGATTACTTTTGGACGTTTAGCGTTCAGCATGAATTTGTACGAACGAAGTTTTTCATAACTTCTAGTCCCACACCTAATAGAATTGGTCGAAGTTACGTGCTTTGCAGATGATTTGTCTATTTGTGAAGACTGGAAGTATGTCTACCACGTTACGGTGACCAAGTAATCGACCTGCCGCATGACAATGTGGTGTATCTGGTGAAATATCTTACCTTTCATAAACATCTGCTACCGCCAGGCTGGTTAAAATTGAATCCTGAAAAGAGAAGCTATCGTATCTACGCGGACTCTCACAAGTGTCAAGGTTGCTACGACTAAATAGATTTAACGTTGCATAATGAAGTTACGGCGACTGTTGATGGGTTTGTCTACCTTAGAAATGTGGCAATCAAAATAGAAGTTTGTATCACCAAAGCTAGGACGATATTCGTTGGTCAAGGACACCTCTGGGGAAAGAGATGTATACCTCTGAAGCATATAGTTCAAGTATATGAGATTATTGTAAGCGCCGTGTTACGGTACATCTGCGAAACTTGGTCACTTAACGTAGAAGGAGTGAATCACCTTGTGTTCTAAAAGTGCGATCAGGTTCCAGAATGATAAACTCGTTCAGATCAAATTGTACACTACGGCTGCCGGCAAACTGGTCTGGGAAGAGCGTGGTCCGACATAGCTTATTATGGACAGAGTCAGGCAGGCACACACACACACACACACACAAACGCACACAGATCGAATAGTTTCTCCCAGGCCCACAAGTCCGGTGTGAAATCGGTGAAATGAAAGCATCAATTCCAAACCGTATCCACACTTACAGTCTGTACAGTTTTAGAGAAGTCAGCAAATACGATACTTGGAAAAGGTGCGTTACGCCTCTTCCCCGCCCTGCACAGTTCGATCAGTACTCGCATGTATCAACATGTTATCAAAACCCGTATAATACGAATGTCCTGTATCGACCCAAGCGAAACGGATATATCGTTTATCAGGACGAAGCAGGTTTCCAGAGAACAAAGCACATCTACCTGGATAACATTTTTGAACGAGCTGTCCACACCAAAATCTCGATAAAACAACAAGTTGCTTCATCACAGATAAAGTTATCAACTATGACATGCTGACAAGAAGCGGAACGACGTGGCTCAGTGATAAAGCCAAAAGGCTGAGAAGTGGCAAGCGACCCTCATTGTTTTCATAGCATGGCTATACTACCTCACGTCAGAGTCGACAAATGGCGCGACAAACCTAAAAACACAGCATGACGTGACTCAGATTCTATGGGGAAATGGCTAAGTTTTGATATCAGTCTTTTAGTGACTTGTAAATCTGTTTTTTTTTTCACGCAGCGTTTTAGTATCTATCGCTTAGTGAAAAAACTATCGTGATGGCATAATTCGTTAGGGAAACATCATATTTTTACTCTGTCCACTTGCATTCACCAGCGCACGCTGGGTCTCAGTCCAGCATTGCCGGTCAAGCGCTAAAACGGCTGACAGAGACGCGTGTCGGCATCCCGGTCTTATCGATCGTGGACCGTAGTGACCAAAGCACTGTGTCAATGTGGCCGAGCGGCTTCGTGGGAAATGCACGTCATCCCCACCCTACCCACAGCCAACTAGTCTGGCTATGGTTTCCGCAGTGTGTTGTGCCTGTTCGCCCATTCGACTCGATAAGCGGGCGTGGCCAGTCGATGAGCCCCTTGGTCTGGACTCCGGATTTTGTCGCCGGTACGGATTGCCGTAGCAATCGGCACATAGACGCACCCTCACAATGACAAGGCGTGGCCCGTGTGATATATTGTATGGTGGAAACTCCGCTGAACCCAGTCGTGTCCTCGTGTGTTTCTTTCATTGGAGTTGAGGCTATAAAAGGGCGTACGCTTTCCATGCTTGTCACATATGACTGAGTTACTACGGCTTATTTATTCAGCCTAACTCAGCGGGTTTACAAAATGGAAAAATGCAGAGAATTTGAACGATCGAATAATCGTGCGATCGTCAACATTTCTTTCGTGCCGGATCCAATCAATTTGACATAGAAACGAACTCACTTTTGTTCTCCTAGGGATTAGTTTTTTCTTCAACTCGATAGAGCAATCAGGTGAACAAGACAAGGTGGCAAAGCACACGTAGGCACGTTAACCTCACTTGTTACTTTGATCCTGTGCAGCAGGCTGTAAAGCGGTTAGCACTCTTGTAAAGTGTTTTCTGAGAACGATCAACAGTCGAATCCCGGTTTTAATTTATGTGTCTTGAACAGGTGGGACCTGGACCATAAAAAGCCTACATCACCAGGATGATAATACTGACATAATTGGAAGATACTCTTTGACGAACTTCTATTCAAACTAACCTCATCCCATCGGGATTCTTACGTCGTGCTCCACCTGAACAAAACGGATCAGATACCGAGCATCTGTACCTGACCTGTGTTCAGAATATTTTTGTCAGATACTGTGTCGAGAGTTGCAACGAATGCAACCAGATGTCTGTCGAGGGAGTGGCGTTATAGTAACGATAAATAGGGTATGAATTTGACCGTCTTTCTATCAAATCACCGTCTCTAGACTCATGGAGTCCTGTAGCAGTTCATGATGTATTTACCTGCTTCTAGCTCGAAAAACAGTTTTTTTTTCCTTGTCATGTCCACAAAGTTGACGAAAAGCTCGGCTGCTAATTGTAGTTACCAAACTGTTTATCTGTTGCAACCAGCAAGGAACTGTTTGTGATTTCGTTTTCCAAAAAAATGGTTTAACTTGTTGACAGTGAAAAGTGGCTCGTCGTAAATGAACATGATGGAATGATCCGTTGATGTGTTCAGTGTAACTGCTTCTTTCACACCTTTGGTGAACATGTGTAACAATGCGCGACATCCCCAATCCCATAGATTCAGAGAACTGCTATGCTAGTAAGACAGAAGATGCGATTATAATATTTACTGGAAAGGAAGATAGTAGCTAAAATTTATATTTCACACTAAGATTGAAAGTGAACTTGTGATGAATAACAAGATATTACATTGCATACATCATTCATGATTATTTATTACCTATGTCAACAGTTAATGAAATTAATGACAGTTACGCTGTAGTGCAGATAATGTGCTGTTACGTATCCACGAAATAGATAGGAATTTTCTTATGAAATTGACTAACGTGTTCACTCATTAGTCTCTTTCACCGTCTGAGTAGAGTGCATCGTGTTCGGCCGTAGCATCCTGATATTGTTGATACTCGCTGACTAGATCATTCATGTTAGATTCAGCCTCAGTGAATTCCATCTCATCCATACCCTCTCCAGTGTACCAATGTAAAAATGCCTTTCGTCTGAACATGGCACTAAACTGTTCCGAAATGCGTTTGAACAATTCTTGAATAGATGTACTATTTCCAATGAAGGTACCGGACATGGTAAGACCACGTGGTGGAATATCGCATACGGCTGTCTTCACATTGTTAGGAATCCATTCAACAAAATAGTTGGAATTCTTATTACGTACATTTAACATTTGCTCGTCTACTTCTTTCATTGACATTCGACCACGAAATATGACTGCAACTGTCAGATAACGTCCGCGACGTGGATCACATGCGGCCATCATGTTCTTGGCATCAAACATTTGTTGGGTCAGTTCGGGCACTGTGAGTGCTCGGTATTGTTGGCTACCGCGACTCGTCAAGGGAGCAAATCCGGGGATAAAGAAGTGTAGTCGCGGAAATGGAACCATATTCACTGCTAATTTTCGCAGATCCGCATTCAACTGTCCCGGAAAGCGGAAGCAGGTGGTCACTCCGGACATAGTTGCACTAACCAAATGATTTAAGTCGCCATAACTTGGTCTAGTCAGTTTAAGTGTGCGGAAGCAAATATCATACAAAGCTTCGTTGTCAATGCAAAATGTTTCATCTGTGTTCTCGACTAATTCATGCACCGACAAAACTGCGTTGTAAGGTTCTACAATCGTATCGGAGACCTACGATGAAAGCAACACAGATGAAGATTTGTTTTAGTTAAACAGCATATTTAAATATAATCTATAATGAACATGTAGCATGAACATGAAATAAATGGATATTCCGCCATTTTCAGTTATTTTGACTAAGCGTCAACAAAACCGGCGGTGCAAAGTGAAAGATAAAGCGTACGAAGACGAGTCAGTACCGCGTAGACAAACAACAGTCAAAACATTTGGTTAAAACAGGCAGCAGCAGTAAACTGAGTAGGTCATCAGGTTCCGCAACTCTGATCAAATTATCTCAACTACGAAGTGAGCCACCGTTCGTCTCTCCTGGGGTGGAACAAGGCAGGAGACCAAAAATGGAATAGGGTCGGTTAGCATCACTCACTCGGTGCAGACCGAACATGACGTGTAATATTGCTCACATTACTTACTCGCTACACTATCACGTATATATACTAATTTCTTGGTACCTAATACTTGGATGGTATTTATAAACTGCAAATGAGCCAATATCATACCGACTTTCACAAGAATCCTCAATAATTCATGTGACTGTACACATAGCGGGATACCCATTTGGAAGAACAGTCGATGGAACAATTATTCACAAGTTGTTTTGCAATGATTACTGTCTCGTTCTCTTCATCTTTGGTGATGATTGCTCTATCGAAATCTGCTGAAAAATGCCGCGAGGTATTTTCTGTTTTATGCACCCCAAAGCCTTTGAACGTGTAAATCTCAGAGGCGAATATGTCTTCATTCATTGAGTCTTTACTCCTGACAGTTGATCAACTAAAGGCTCATAAACAATTTCAATGACTATTGTTTTGTACTGGCGAATATTCAGGCTAGCAGTAAGCCAGTTGCCTTAAAAAGTTTGCCCTCCTACCGTTCAAGTGTGGCATATTAACTGATTGCATAAGTCATGTGGAAGATTGGTGTCTAGAAGCAAACAGTAACGATAAACTGTTTTAATGGTTCTTGTGATTCTTGTCAGTGCACACATATAAATGTCCAACAAATTTGAAGAGAGACTGTTTAAGGAGTTCTGATTCCGTATCCGATTGCAATCGATTAAGAGTTACAAGTTAGTCATGACATTTCTTCGTCAATCCCTGTAATCAGCGAGGGTTAATTTATCTAACCAATAGAATCATGAACATTACAGAGTTCATCCAAATAATTCTGTTGGTTGATCGAGAGGTGAGCTCGCATTTACATGTCTCACAAATCAAATATCAAGTTTGAATGATACGCATCAACTCAAATTTAAACAAAAATACATTTCTTATTATACTGGAGGATGTTTTAAACATTCGGCTCCAGTACTTTAGTTTCAGGTTTTGGTGCAACCCGCCAAATGTAATCGTATGAATAGTTCTCATAGATCATTCTATATATGCAGTTTTGAGTTTTCACAACTAACAGACGGCCTTTCAGTTGAATCAATAGTGAACACACTGTAATCTTGTCTAAAAATACAACCCCGATGCATAAGTTCGTAAGAATCACAGCTTCCGAGGTTCCTTTTCAAATGGAATGGCGATCGTAATCTCTCGTTTCTCAAATATCTTTGGCATTTTGTTAAGGGCTGTTTGTACTTATCTATGAAGGAAATGTAAGCAGTAGCTACTTATAGTGACCAGCAATTATGTGGCTTTTATAAGGATCCCGGCTACAACCAAGTTTTCCACGTTGTTTGTTTTGTACGCATGATTCTGTGTAAGCCTGCTATGGGAGGCCTGATATGATCTCAGTGCCACTTTCTTCAGTCGTGCAACTAATTACACGCAGCGAATGCTTGCCATCGTCCTAACGATTCATCTACCATTCCATTCTTCAAGGTCGTTTAACCCGGAACTAGCCGAGCGTTGTTTAACGCACTTTTCACCTGGCTCGTTTTTAAGTGCCACCGAGTGAGCTGTGGCCCATCTCGCGCTTCTTTTCTTTCTCATCTTGGTTGCTGTCGTTGGTTCCAGACTAGGCTAGAGCTAACTACTTATCATATTTCCAAACGTTGCTGGAAATATGTAGTTTGTTTCCAAACCCTACTGCGTTCTTTAGGTCGATGTCTGTTGGGACTGCGTTTCGATTGCTTTTCAGGAAAGGCGTTTTAAATTGTTAGTGGACGTGGGTCTAGCGCATACTCACTTGTACACTGCACACTGATTCTTTCTGTATTGTTTTCTGGCCATTTTTAGCGGCATAAATTTTTAGGGCCCTGTCGATAAATGTACCCATTCTCTTAATGCCTCCAGACTTCGGTCTGTTACCCTAACTGTGGTTACATGAACCAACAATGGATATTAGTCAGCATTGTGCTAGCAGAAACACCGATTCTCTACGCAGACCGTTCCATACAAAACTTTCTAAATACATTTGTCCCTATCATATCAGTTGCAAATAAATTGATATTCTCTGTGTCAAATGATATTAAGCAAAGGCTTCTTCCACAATTTGTCAGATAACGGCAGTTACTTGAATTGACCAACAACAATAACAAATGTAAGCCTTAATAAGATAAAATACCATTTTCGACCCAGTCGTAAACAAACGTGGTCGCACTCTTGATTGGTGCACAGCATGATGCCAACCTAATATCACGGGATTAATCATCATTCCACTTACCTTGGGTGAGGGGACTACAGAAAACGAGATGACCATTCGATCCGGATATTCCTCACGCAATTTTGAAAGCAGTAAGGTCCCCATTCCCGACCCTGTCCCACCTCCAAGTGAGTGAGCCAATTGGAAACCCTGGGGCAAATCACAAGACTCAGCCTCTTTCCGAGTTACGTCCATTACACTATCTACTAGTTCCGCACCTTCGGTATAATGACCCTTGGCCCAGTTATTTCCGGCACCACTTTGACCAAACACAAAGTTGTCCGGACGGAAGAGCTGACCAAATGGTCCAGATCGAACGCTGTCCATGGTACCCGGCTCCAAATCAACGAGAATGGCTCGTGGGACATATTTACCACCCATAGCCTCATTGTAGTAAACATTGATGCGTTCAAGTTGCAACTCTGAATCGCCATTATATTGTCCAGTCGGACTGATACCATGTTCATCGGAAACCACTTCCCAAAACTGAAGTAAACAAATGCGAACAATCAAAAGTAAGATGCTAAATCAAGCTAACTATCAGACAAGTATTTCAGAAATTATCTGACCACTTTCAGATCAGTAGCCTTGTACTATTAGTCACGTGTGACAGGTGAAGAAAAGCTTTGTACACTCTGAAGGTGATTCTTCAGCATGGATACACAAATAAAGCTGACATTTTTGAAGCGTTGAAGAACTAGTATTAAATTGAGACAAATCAACAAAAGGAAATGAGATGGGTTCACAGGGAAGTTTCTTTCTGTAATGCACTACCTGCAGACGATAGAATCAGATAAGAGTTGACACGAACCGTTCTCGAGTGACTCGCTATTGGTGTGACGTGTTCTCAAAGGATGTGTAGAAAATTGCAGACAGCTTATGCTAATAATACAATGCATACAGAATGGTATGCAAATGTGAATCTAAATTTTAAAAAGATGGTATTACTGATTCGCTAAAAAATACCTGCCAACTACACGAAGTGAATGTGATCTTAAAGTAAACTAACGCTCAGAAATGTAACAAAAAGAAACCTGGAAAGGTATCAGGATCATTAGAATACAATCCACAATTCGACGACAAGTTTTGATAAGGTTACCTCTGAAAAGAGGAAAAACAATCCAAGCTGATATCTAGAAATATGAAGGGTAACGGAATGAGAACTTAAAGTCATTAACCTTGAACACATTAATCGCATACCGTTGCAAGAAAGTGTGGAATTTTTACAAATTCATTAACATCTACAATAAAATTCTGGCACGAATGAGTTTCAATAATTAAACAGTCAGAGTTTGACAAAACAGTTTCCAGTGTTAGACTTATCAGTGATTAATTTGTGTCATAAAATGTTGATGAGATAAAAACTCGCATACAGAGCAGTCTAAAGCGACACTAAAGGTAGTCGGGCAAGTATTCTTACGTACTTTCGAACCAATTTGGTTTCCGCATTGACCGGCCTGAATGTGAATGATTTCACGCATTTTGAAATAAACAAATAATTCTCTGGGATAGTCGTGTTGCCTAGTTTTATAGTTTATGCAGAGTACTTTTAAATTTGGCATATGATCAAAATTTTCTTGCCAACGTGATATTTGTTGATTAGTTGTCACCGGATGTCAAACTGGTGCTGGACCACGTGATCAGACAGAAAACGGTGATATTGAAAAGATGGTTGCCGGTCGTTCAGTATCTATAAATTATCGAACGGAGAGCAACCCAGTGAATATTTCTCAGGACCTATTTTATTGAGTTGTCACAGACGACTTACACCCAGGCTGATGCCGGCCGATGAATTCTAACTCTCTTTAAATGAACATGTAGTTCCTTCCAAGTTGAAAACCGGTAGGGTGCGCAGACACATATACAAACATACAATACAGACATACTCAAAAGGTTCGAGCGCACAGAGAATGCGAGATGCAGTACGGCAACTATACTTAGACTGACTTGATTGATATATGGTTCATTATGAATGGCTAAAGAGTACGGTGTGGTCAGATGGTTTAAAGTTGACTACGGCTCATGACACTAGACTACAAAGGCGAGGCGTTGGCTGAACTGGTGACTCGTAGAATAAGTAACGCAATTGAAAAGACCTACAGTGCGGCACAACTACGAATCTCGTTCAGATCCGACCCAGTTGTCCACGTACAGCTCAAAGATATGTTGCCTCAATCTGTGATCTCATTTTGTGTCTACTCTTTCACATGCTACTGTGGAGCAGGTTACGTCGGTCGCACAACCAGGCGCTTTTCTCAGAGGATACGTGAACACCACCTCGCATAGCTGACTAAGGGCGAGGTGAAGTCTATTTCGAGTGCAATTCTGGTGCATCTTGTTGACTCAGGGCACCAAGTCTCACCGGAAGTGGCTTTCCAGCCTATTTACCGTTTGCCCAGTCGTCAATCCAGTGGAGTCAAATGTCGTATCCTGGCCGCCGCGGAAGCGATCGGGATTCGGTTGTGCAATCCACAGTTGTGCGCTCAGAAGAAATTTGCACAGGTCCTACGGTTATCATGGCCCCTCGTTACTGACTCGACACGCCCCGGTGATCAATTTTGTCACTTAATTGCCCTCCAATTCACAATCTCGTGAAGTAACTATGTGACTAATTGCTTTTAATTGTGATCGCTTGACAACTATGATGATATAAAATGTTATATAATTGGCCCGATGATGAATAACCGAAAACAGACTGTTCGCCAAAACACCTTTTCACGGCTGTTTTATTTGGCTTTCCGGATATTGCCAAGACGACCCCATGGACATTGCGTGGTACGATCACGTTATACATTTGGACTGATCAAACAAGCTTCCTGATCTGATGATTTCCTGATCAACTGACAGGAAACCTAACGCAGTCTGGACTCAGCTATTAATAGGTCAAAGACAGCTGTGTATATATACTTATATTCATGCATATTTGCGGGTGAAATACACGAAACTACTAAGTCTTGAATGCATTTGCGAACTCCACACTGGTACATACGTACGTCCAACTCGAGAGGCTAGTGTATTCACTTTGAGAAGGACGGTAGACACATGAGACATAACAAGTCGTCCTCATGGATAACGGCACTGTACACGATTACTGTACATATTGATACGATACCTCATGGACGGATCCCAAAAGTCTGCTGTCGGTGCCGATAATTCCTTGACAAATTGAGAGATATCAAATTACATCAGGATGCTTTTCTCACCAGTTGACCTTACTCTCACCTGGGAAACACTTCGAAGATTGTTGAAAGGTAAATATCGGCCAGATGGATTGCTGAAACCGAGACTACCTGAAACCCTACAGAAATATGTTTATTTACGTAATTACGAGCTAAAGACTAGATCTACGAACAAGTGCAAGAGACTGCAATGAAGCCCCCCATATCAGTACTTTTTACTAAATCAATCATACAGAGCCCGGAGAACATCGTGCCATCAAGGACTAAACCAAACTAGTGGATACGAAGTAACCAAGAGAAGTTTGTAACACTCTGACTGGGGTTGAAAAGACTGAATCTTAACTGTTTAGAACAGTAGAAAACCTGTAGTACTGCCGAATTCAGAACGAAAGAAGAAAACAGTGGTTTTCTTCACGTATTTCTACGCAAGGACAACCCAAAACCATCCATTACGCGGAGCCTACTGCAAAAGAAAGGAAAATTGAACTTGACGAAACATTGAATGAAACGGGCTTTCTTGCCTTAAATGAAAGCCGTATTAGAAATGGTTACAAGGCTTTTACCACTATTTCAAGTTGAACATCACCCACAATTGATCGCAGCTGTCGCATCCCCATAGACCTTCCAGTTGGCCCCTTTCGAAAAGAAGCACTATACTCGAGTTTCGCTCTCATTAGAGCTCGTCAGTAGTGTATATCATCGCCACTGCCGGGACTTGAACCACGGACACGCTGTTCATGAGGCAACCGTGTTTACCACTGCGCCATTGACCTCACGTTAGGCACGACCAAATTATCATATGTGAACGCTCAACCACTTTCGCTTGTGAGTAATGATCAGGTTGCCCGATCGTCTCGAAATGGAGACACAGTTACTGTCTGTTAACTCCAATCGATAACCCCGCGATCAGGACTTCCTAGACAGGTCGAGATCTCCGATCTCATTAAACCTGCTAGGCGAGATTTTAGATTACTGTATGTCCGCATAAAAATAAACAACCATATCAGAAATATAGTCGAAACTAAAGAAACAACTCATATCCACCGGAAAACGAACGTAATACAAAAAATCAAATGAGATTACAGTGAGAAACAATTTGTCGACAAAGCAGGACGATTGATATCCAGGCAACCACGCGAACTTGAGTTCATCAAGAGATATATCCAGTTGTCACTGATTATTGCTTATGAGGATAAAACTAGACATCTTAAACATGCACCATGAAGAAGTCCATGTTCGGGTGAACACTATACTCTCGAAATGATATTCGTCACTCGGTGTGATAAACAAATAAACTGAATTAGACAAAATCTATAAACTAATGCAAGTACAGAAGCTGGGGAGACATAAACATCACCGTTACCAAATACCAACGCGAAACTGAATGAATCAGAAAGAAAATATTAAATCAGTGATCAAAGATTGACTATCATATGAACATTCAAAAGCAACGATATGTAACTAAGTCGATCTCAGATTACGGGGTAAAATGCAAAAATCCTGGCAAATTGGATTTCACATTAAGTGACAAAAGCAAAAAAGATGTAACCAGTAGTATCTCAAACCTGTAGGTTATCCTCTGTTGTGTATAAAAACGTACATTCATCGGCCTTCACTAACTGCAACGATAATAGTCCGAAGCGCTGATGATATCACCTTGTTCGGGAATGAGAAATGTACCATCTAAGTGTCAAACACGACTAACAACCGGACAGCAGGTTCGTCATTTAGGTTCAACGCCGTCCCGGTTAATTTTTGCCGGTGGACTGTGTTAGTCACGATCAGTGAAGATAACCAAAAACGTTTATGAGGTAAATTTGGCTGAAGAAGGGGAGTTGATCAAAAGCAGTGCCATGCTCCCAAACGCCCTTAGTTATCTGTTTATCCACTATCAGTTAGTAGTGAAAATGTGTACGTTACTGATAGGGGAACTGCTTTTCGTTGGACAAAACTCATATGAAGTACTTTCCAGCCAACGCGGATCCTACATATTCAATTCCCCACTTTCAACATGCATATACAACATGTCATAGGAGCCCCTTCTTGGTACTAGCACCAACGCACATAAATCAGTCTGTGTATAGTTTCAGCGCAGATGCGGCAGTGATCTCTGGCCATTTGGCCACACAACCATTGGGAGGACTGGGCGGAATCTACTGTCTAATCTTGTACCCATCATCTGTGAAGTGTAAAGGTGTCGCAGAGAATGAATCTGATCAGCTTACCTAGGTAGTGGTCCAACCAAACGCTTATAATAGAACTATGGCATCATAGAGCCAATGTTTCTTACCCAAATGTGACGAGTCCACCAAATCGTTGGGTGTTTGAATTGCTCACTCTACGTGCTTATTTTGAAAAGTTAACCGAAAATGTTTCTGTAGACAAACACTGTCCGTTGTGTTGCCCTGTAAAAATGGACTGGTCAGGGACCCAGCAACTATGTGGCGAAAAGACGTCCAGTCAAGCACAATCTTTATTACCCAACTCGCTAGTTACCATGCCACACGTGAGCTCGCGAGTTTGAATCACAATTCCAGTCAACAACACCCTCCGGTTTCCGCTCACACATCGTGTGCACTTCTACCCGGTTTAGGTGTGTGATCGGCGCCTTCTATCCGGGGGTTTTCTGCCTGCTATTCCTAGTCCGTTGATCCGATTTCGTCGAGCTCGTCCGGTCGCTCGTGTTGTCCTCCGTCTATCCACTGTGGGCTTTGACCGTACTCCAAAGCCGTGTCGAGATATTCCTGCGAGTGTTGGAATAATCACGCCTTCAATTTGGTCATCCATCCCACTTTGGCTGCCACGTCTCGCCCGTTGGTCCGATCCGGTCGAGCGATTACTCATCCGGTAGCCCACGCCGTCCTCCATCCGCTCGCTGTGGGTGTTTGAACGCACCTCCCCCTGTGTTGAGGTATTCCGCTGAGAGTTGGGATGCTTGCTCTTCCTGCCTGACAGTCCACCACACTATGACGGTCCTATTGCCTAGAACTGGTGTCTGTTTGACATGGTAACTATAGTCTCATCCATAATCAAGCTACGTCATACCAAGCTAACATTGCTACGCGTGAAAAAAATAACGAACATAGGTCAGTGTATGGTGATGCACAGTGGCGATATTGCTGGACTACAGGTATAACCACTACATCTCTTGGGAGCCAGGCCAGCTGTCATGATTGAGATAACATTCAAATCCCAAACGCTCACGCCACCCAACTCCAGCAACTATGGTTATCTAGTGGTGTGTCAAAAAATTGGTTAATCTAGTACCTGGACAATAACTCATCTGTGAGTTCTTCATGTCTTTTATCTCATATTCGATGGTGTCCGTAGTTCGGTGAGGATAGTTAGAGTACTTACTAGGACAGTGCAAAAATTATAACCAGTCAACAAGGTTATTAGAAATCCAAGAAATGATGCAAATCACGGCCTACTAGAGGAGGGTGAGAGTGTTGATGAATGCGTTTTATCTGTCTCTCATATATTTGGCCATGGACTTTCAAACGCGATCGAGTGGGTCTATCCTTCAGCAAGACTTATCGTGTCGTTCGACAACTGCCCGGTACTGGTGACAAACCCTAAGGAGAGTTTGCCCAAGATTTCGGTATCTTTCCGTATCTACCTTCTGACCTGTTGTTTTTATGTCGGTTACGTTGATAAGCGGCTACCGGAGAGACTTACGGATCACCTTCCGAAATGGCCTTGCAACGATTCGAGATAGCCCGTTTCCAGTGCGATAGGCTCCCAATTAATTGACACTGGCTATCAAATAAATCTGGATGAAGCTTTCCGAGTCATCCGCAAGGTTCGTCAAGCCTACTCCAGATCTGTCAGAGTGCGACTGTTATCAACGGCCGAGGTTATTGCTATCAGATCCCACAACCCCCTTCTGTGTGGCGGAAAACAGTTCGTACAAACCCTCTATTTCCCTTGGCCATTTATGCCACAGCTACTTGAAACCCGGGCAAGCAAGAACCACGTGACAACGAAGAACGCATGTCTCATGGCAGGCACATGTGATATTCTAACGTATTCATCAACACTTCTACCTTCCTCCAGTAGATTGTGATTCACATCACTTCTGTGATTTTTAGTGACCTGTTTGTTTTATTATAATTTCCACATATAACTCGCACTTACCTTATACAATTGTAAAAGCCTGGTGAGAGGTACCGAAAAAGACTGTTTACAAAACTGACTGTACAAAACTCAATCTGCTTCGTGCGCATAAATAACAGTTAAGGTGTATGCATTTGCTAATCACTTATCCGAAAATAATGTGTAAGTATCAAATGCCATAAAAATATGGCGTGCTTGGTAAAAAAAGTAGGCTTGGACTGTATAGAAACTTCTCTTCGAGCCACTACCGTTTCGATTAAAGACTGAACACCTGATTGAAGACTTTTGACATTTTTACTGTATATGTGAGTTCATTCTCCCCATTCACGATCGGTCGATCTATTTACAATGGATAGATTATTCCGTATGCACAAAAACGGATTTCAATTTAGTTTGCCGATTACAGGATACACTGGAACTAGTACGTATGTGGGAAGGATGTAGTTAGGCGTGTAGTTCATTTAAGTGTTTATCTGAATTTCGATACTGGTTGCATGTTTGTTTGTTTTGGTTAAATTGTTCGACAGTGCATGTGTTTAGCTGGTATGGATGATTGGTGCTTCCCCTACTAGTTTGTTTCCTTGCGACATGTGAAATGCGTTTACGGCAATTCCATTCTACTCTCACATATATCCAATCCGGAGTGGAATACCGATAGCCATATAGGCCAATACGTCAGATTTGACTCAGTCAATTACTTAACCTGTGTCTATCTACAAAGTTGACAACCAAAGAGAGTTTCTCTTCTGTTTTCGTGCCAGCGAGAACCCCAAATCTCTTTGTGTCAGAAGTTGAGCTAATCTGACGTCTTAGACATCGTGCTACGGAAACATGGGGGAAAATAAACTGAAATAAAGAAAAACGCTGAAACCCGACAAAGCCATTCCAACCTATTCGTGATCCTCAGCTAAAACTCCGACATTGTTGTCATGCATCAGTAGATATTCATAGTTTACGAATGGGTAAACACTCAGAAAATCTGGTTTAGAAAAAGAATACATCAACAGTCATGGTTATGACACAGTTTTTCCAGGCAAGATGAATTTGTGCTAGGATTTATAATAAAACTCTTCCAAGACAGTTGCGAGTAACTCATGACAGCTCGACTTAATGTAGTAAACCAAAAATGGCAATTGTTTCATTTGACTGTCGCTAAAACTTAGGTTCTGTTTTCAATTTTACGACGGATGCATTCAGTATGGAAAAAGTTGAACGACTGAAAACACCAAAATACAAACAAGTGTCGGACAAACTTTCGAACTTGAAGTTTTCATTGAACGTGGCTTCTGAAAAAAAAAGATATCTCCGTACAGTACCAGATTGAACGGCACTTACCTGCTGTAAATAGTTGATTGATATTCATCACTTATAGTGTACTCCGCAAACAATAATTATTTAGTAATACAAACTGAACACTACCTGCAGCTGTCAGATTCCCAAAATCCTCTCGGCTGACCCACTTAGAAAGTAATCACCAGACTCGAGTTTTGTTTTTTTTATAATTCAGCAGCACTGCATATCCTCATTTGGATCGGAATTTGCACTCCAATCATTGTGCCTGTTAGAGTAGTATGTCAACCACGATGCCAGTGACCTCACAACAAGTTTGGCCGAATAAACTTTTATGAGCATTCATCTACTATCCTGTGCGAATAGTGTTCAGCTTGTTTGATTATTTTTGGGGACAGAATAAACAGAATCGCTCCGTTCTATCCAACTGATAACCTTGTAGACTGTAGTAACTGTCTTTACTAAATCAAATATGCATCACTGATAGAGTCCACTAAGAGAGAAACTCAAATCTCGTATTTCCTTTCGAAATAGGTCAGCCGAACTGTTTATGTGAATACGAAAGTTGCGATCAAGTGTTAGTGATGTATAATCCGTAACAGTCTAAGTCTTCTAACTTCATCCAACAACCTGATGATAGTTGATCTCAGTCTGATACCTGGTGTAAAATACGGGCAGCTATCACACCATGTCCGGTTTACTTACCAAAGTAGGCGAATAATATCTCGTATTTGGACACTTCGAAGAGCTGATCTAACTGACATTCTAATCGGTGTACTTTCAATAAACACAATAGTTTAGCTACCACTTTTCGGCGATTCCTGTTATCATATTACAAACGAATAGACAGACAGGTTGAATTATGTCGCAGCCATGGTGTGACTCATTTAAACGGTTACTTCATGGATAACTCATCTGTTTTGCAGTTTTAATTTCATCGATCGACACTTTCTACTTGTTTATGCAGTGTTCGCCCCGTTCGTCCAGGGCGGTTTAGTTAGTCAACATAAAGGACCGGAAGCGATAGCACTGATAGTTAATTGTCTGCCTGATCGATTGCTCAGGTGAGCGAAAACTACTCGAACGAACGAAGCACATCCGACTAGCGCATGTAAACGTAATGAAGAATGAAAACTAGGATGACGGCAATGATTCCAATCTGATGTTGCTGCCCTTCTTTTCGTCTCAACTGTTCACCGCGTCCTATCAGGCATTCTGACCATGTGGTTGTGGCGTCAGCTTGACGCTTTCACAGCAGGCTACTGTATTTGTCCGAACTGATGATACGGTTTTTCCGTTATATCTTATTTAGTAAGATATATGATCAACCGAGAAATGTCTTATAGAAATCACCTGTAGCTCGGGACCGATATCTGCTGTTTGTCTGATACGGACAGGATCGAATGAACGATTCGGTGGACCGAGCAACTTCTTGATTTAACGGGTTTGCCTTCATTTATTCGGTATTGTGATAGCCTTTCACGTTAGGTAAAGTACATTTCAGCATATACTGTGCATATAAACTTTAAATAGTTTGAGTTAAACGCATTTAGATATTGTTATTCGTCCCTAACGTTTGTTTTAGTGCTAGTTGAGCTTACTCACCATGAACTATTGCTCTTAAGAAAGTCTCACGTCCAAACAGATCAAACTGTACCTTTCTCTTTTGGACAACGCAAAGCTAATGCATTATACGGATTCGTCAATGTTCTCCGTGAAGAACCACTTTTACTGCACCATTTGCGAAATCGTTAACAGGAAGTAACCTGTTAATTAAACGTCGTTGGTTCAATTTAAATGAACTGAGCTAAAGTTTGGCAGAAACGAAGACTACCAGTAAAAGGTACATTTACAGCGTGCCAATCTAAAGCGTGATGTATAAAAAGGAAACGTGACTTTTGTGGGCACCGCGGTAACTCAGTCCATTAGGAGAGATACATTTGTGTGTCAAGTGTGAAAACAAGAAAAAAAATCGATTTTCCTTTCAGGTTTTCCTTAAAACAGTGTTACAGAAGACAACCAAGAGCTCTACAACGTTAAAAGGTTGAACGTTGATCCGAATTGTCATGATGTTCACTCCTAAACCGATAATGGATCAGAAGGGTCAACCACATGGTTTTCGTCCCTCACTTTTTCCGTCGTGATGAATACCAGCTGTTAACCAGAACTGGTTTCTGTTTATCCAGAATTTTTCTCTATTGTGGATTACTTGTTCTTCTCAATTCACTGTGAACCACTTGTCGATGCACACAATATGTTTTTGCATTAGAAATATTACAGGGATTTTGTGAAGTTTACGAATATGTTTGGTTGTCAGTGGACACGAAGGTACATATTTTTACTTGGTGCCGGTTGGGACATAACTAGAGACGATTACAGTCCCATTTTTAGGTGTACAGTCCGCTTGCTCTATCGGGACCATCAGCTCGATGGAATCTGTGAATACAAGTAAATAAATTTTTAACTATTCATTCTGACAAATGAAGTCCTATTGGGTAGTTGATGTGCTATTACAATGATGGTGGCTTCTTTTTAAGTGATAGGTAATTGTTGACTTTTTAAAAATATTATGTGCAACGGGACGAAGTTTACAGCAAACATTTGCATTTCAATGAGAAGAAGCAATTCATGTGCTGTTCTTCGGAAGAAGAAAATGAACAAACAGGAATTTGTGAGGTAAGGACGAGAAGATGTGAACCTTATTGCATGCCAGTGAACAAGCTTACAAACTCGTAGAGTAAAGCGGGTTGTAGCGCATATCCATTCGAACAAGTTGATATTAACAAACATACCGCCAAACGGATCAACGTATGCAACACGAACTTTGAAAAACTAGTGCGAAAATGCAAAAAAATGCGAAATGAGAACACAATCGTGCGAGTCTTTCTAAATATCATTGGCTTCGGTGTTCGGATGATCGGTATTTGGGGGACACGCATATGGTAGTAAAAGTTCGGGGATTCAAGCTATTTCGAATTGAACACCACCCACACTCGATTGCAGCCTTCGCATTCAGATAAGGTTTTGGCTAGCCCACTTCGAAAGAGAGCACCAGCTTCGCGTTTCGCTGATCACGGGGTTATCGATCGGACAGATCAGAGAAATTCTGTCCATTCTCCTTTGATCGAGCAAACTTAATATTATCTATACAAGATTGTGGTTGAACGTTTGAAGTTGATTAATCAGTCATGCCTACTATGAGGTTACCGACGTTGTGGTTAACACACTAGTCCCAAGAGCACGAAGGTCAGAGTGTAAACTCCGATCAGGATAAGGATATGCAATACTGATTAACTTTGAAGAACCGAAACTCGAGTCTAATGCTTCCCTTCTTAGCGGGCTAACCGGAAGGCTTATCTGGACACGTATTGCTTGGGACGTAGGTGCGATTCCACACTACAGAATTCTTCATAACTTCAAATGCATCTCGTAGTACTGAATGCTGATTTTTGTTCCAAACAATGACCACTCCGTAGTGTGTATGCAGTAAGCGGTGACGAAACCTTACGATTCTCATGGCTGTCCGTTATATTGTCTTACTAACCATTTTGGGATGCCTGTTTGGCTTTGTCCGAAATCGTCCAAAATTCCTGATTAAGTGTTTCCCTACAACAGTATGTAAATCCAGAAATAATGTATGCGGTAGAGAACACCGATGTATGTCATTTCGTTGGTTATGATAACATTTGTGTACGAAATTTTATTGTTTATGTTGCACATCATCCAACTGACGAGAAACTCATGGAGATTTGACAAAGTGTACCGAACGTTTTGTTTCTTCCGAGCAACGTGGAAACAACCAAAGATATCCCCAATTTCAGAACAACCTGTGAACAGTGGGTAATTGACCTTATCGGCGATGTTTCACTTCTGTCACAGAAGCTTCTTCAGACCAGACTCTTTAGTTCATATCTAAACATAGAGATATCCTAGTTACTATCTGGTCGGCAATTACGAATCGAGCTAATTCCATGTACAAAGTCATGGGAGTTATTGATACAACGGCCAAATTTCTTCGATAATGGTTGCAAAATTCCTGTCAAATACCATGCAAGCTGACGTCATGGAAAGCCAATCCCAGCACCAATAAGACTAGTATGTACATAGGCTTTTGGTTATCAATGAGGACTTGCGGTTGCTGTGGATTTCGACTGCAAACTATATCATTTTCCTTGTTCATGACTGTCTTTTGCAGCACACAAATATTTACTTACTTCATTTTCACTCTTATTCCTGACCGAAGTGATAGTTGTATTCTCAACAGTCCTATCTGACCCTTCTTGTGGATGCTCGTCCACTTTCTCCTCGTGGTCTTTTCTATTCAATATGATAGTGACGTTAAATTTATCGGCTGTGATAATGACAATACTTTCAATTGACTTCAAAGTCTTCAATGCTGCATTTTCGTTTGATGCAAGGTCACGGATCCCTTCCTGTTGAGACCTAAGTATACCAACCAGTTGCGAATGTGAATTCTCTGCATGCTCTTTTGTCAATTTAGAAAGTCACCGATCTGTTCTGCCGATATAGACGTCACCGCAACTGCAAGTGAACTGATAAATTACATGTAAGACAGAACCTTTCGGTAGGACACGATTGTGAATAAGCTGAGCAACGCTCCTAGTTGTGAGTAGCAACCGCAATTCAGCCGCCGGGTATGTACAAGTTAGAGCAGACTGTAATTTTTGACTTACATCCGATTAGAAAGTGCCGGCTGGACACTTGAACTGACCTCATTTGCTTTCAGTCGTGGCCTACATATAATATAATCCAAACCTTTTTCTAGATCATATCACGTATTCGACAATATCCTGTCAGATAAATCGACTCAGCAACTAAGTGTACGGGTGTCACCTTCCGGCCTCAGTAACTACGTAATGTTATGGTGAACAGCAATCAAATTCTCTAACTTGCGTGTATGTTCCTCCTGGTCTGACGAAGCTTCTATATCGAAGGCGAAACGTTACCAGTAAAACAAATTACCGATTGTTCACAAGTTGTTCTGAAACTATGAATACCCAACTGGTCTCAAGCATATTCCAACTAAAAGTATCTCAAGTTAGGGGTACAGGGGCTTTCACTCATTGCAAGAAGTCTACCGGTTCTATTCTGTTTTGGATCAGCTTGTCTCCGTAGTTCTAAACAATTCTGGAATCAGTCAACTCTTTGCAGTGTTATTTTGATAATCAACGGCAGCATATCTTACGTCAGTACCGTCACAAGTGTTTTTACTCGTAACCAACATTAACTGTCCAACTCAGGTCGGTAGAGGTCACTCAACCGAGCGGGGTGTCAACAACTCATACATCAATCATATTACTAACACCGTCGTAGGTGATTTTAGTAGGGCAGCTGATCTAATGGATGTGGGTATCGTCTGTCAACACGGAGGTTTTCTATTCAAACCTTATTCCGGTTCTCCCCCTCTACCAAATAATGACGAAACAAGCCTCAGTGGAGTGTCAGTTTCAGAACGTACATCAAGAAGCATTTGTGCAACAAGGTTAGTGCGGCATATGGCTCTAACAAGTACGAACAAGTATCCTGAAGTGGGCACTGTCCACACACACTAACGAGATGTCGCCAAGTCAAACAAAATCACATCAAGATCTGCGAGTATTGACAAATCGGACAGGAGGAGTAAAATTTGGCTAACTGCATTTGGTACATTGCCAGTGGAGCATGGTGACATTCTTTGATGTATGCTTGCGCAAAATACATAAGACAACTTAATTTTCACGTCTTCACAAATCAAACAGACGAACAGTGTAAATATTCACTCACGGAGATTTTCCCCAGTAATCATTCAGACGGGTTCGCATACGGTCGAACTCTATGTTCCTCAAGTTCAAACCACGTCTGTACTATTGTGTACTTTGGCAAACCGTAAAATGCGCAAACGAATTTAGATCATATTTTTTGAAAGTGCTAAATTTGGGTGAGGGATATGCAAAGCTATGCAAAGCATGTCTGTTTAGAAAAGGATGGTTATTTCATGCGTCCCCATGAAGGTGATCGATCCAGACTAATTAGTAACAGAGAATATTGGACAAAACAATGAAAATTCATAACTTCCGATTTCATCCCGAGTGATATTGGTCATTTATGGTATCTTTAAGCACGTTACGACGGCACTCAAATAGCGTGGATGTATTGTCCTTGCGTCCAGTACGTGGACGTTTTCCAACAGATGGTCACAACAGAACAACAATGGATTGGGCGATAAGGCGGTATACGTGGATGGTGTTATGTACAGTGAAATCATGTGGACAGACAAGACGAGATTCGCTTTGCGTCCTCGTAATCGAGAACTGTTCGTGGAGGGCAAACGGTCAGGCGTGTTCGATTCAGGTCACGCACGCAAACCTATCTCGGCGTGTGGTCGTGATCCAACAGTCTTGTTCAGGATGAATCATTTTCTGTTTGTACTATGAACTCGCTAAACTACTGTGATGGAACGTTTGGCTAACTTCTCTCCAGATGCAAGTTACGAAGTAGTTATTTTGGTGCAGAATGGAGGAACCTTTTATGTTTTTTATTGACATGCAATGGAAAGCAATACGCAACTTATGGGTCATATATATATATATATATATGCGCAGGTCGATTCGAAATAGCTGAATTATACAGTTAGCTCGGTAGGATTAGTAGGAAATTTTTGAGTCTTCTGAAACCCAGGATATTGATCTGCAGATATTAAAATGGACATATCCATTCCAAGATCCATTCACAGGAAAGAGACGTGGGGGGAGTAGTATGCTGAGTTTCTGGACACTGTTCCACCGAAACGGAGAAGAAACTTGCTTTGCCTCTTAACCGATAAACTCAGAAAGACACACGCCAGTTGTACGATCTTCTGGGAAGACGCTGAGCAACGCGTAGCAATAAACCAACGATCCCAAATGGTCAAAACAAGATTAGTTCACAATGTCACGGTACTATTGAACAAATGATCAAAGTTAATAATTAGACAACCTCAACAGTTTCTATCGACGGATCGTTTCCAGGAGATAATTACAATTTGATGCCAAATAGGCTAGTGTGACATTCATACCCAACAGAGTTCTTTCAAACAGTCAACAAGTTCAAAAACAACAGGGACGAGCCGAGCTCCAAAACGTGATGCACGCACCACTCAAGCAAAGTACAAAAGGCGACAAATGGCTATTTGCACAACTGTCAATTGACGCGATAAAACAAAAACATCTAGGTCAAGGCCAATTAACGGTCAGAAATGGAGGCGGTAGAATATACAGGGGTAAACGTTTTGGGGGGAATTGGGTTGGGTCGGATTTTCGCACGACTGTGATTCGAAATTCGATACACCAGTCACTACGGACGAAGAACTATAGTAAATCCGAGATATATTGAATCCAACTGGACATCCAAAGAGATTTCCAGAGAAGAACATCAAAGTTAAAAACACTTACTCGGTGATGTGAGCAGTTTGATGTCTAAAAGTCATGCACCTATTGAAATGATCAGCCCCAGGGTGAAAGATGCACTGATCATGGCTTACTATGCCACACAATTGCTCATTTCGTTTAAGAGCCGACCAGTATGACTGTCACATTTTAAACACAGTTTGTCGACGTTTACTTCGTCACTCAGTATTTATTTTCTCACATACTGTTGTCAGGTTGGCTACTTTGAGAAAACCACTCGGTAGCTGTCAGACAAGGTCCGTGGGCACCTTCTTGAATGATTCTGTAATAGTATGAAAAAACTCATCTGGAGTTCTATCCGATCGCATTTGATCGACATAGGTAATCAAATCACGGTGGACAAAGCTTTCGGAATTATTTACATCTGTTCTGAATCCATTTCCGAGCTGCCTTGCTGGGAGTGTTATCAACGACACAGGCGATCGGGATCAGACTCTACAAGCCCCAAGTTTCCGTCTAGAAGAACTCCGAATGGGCTGTACATATTCCGTGGCCAACTATATGCAAATTGTTTGAACCCCATTCACTCACTAGTCCCCTCAACACATTATCACATGCTGGCCACGTGGCTCATCTAGACACAGCAGGGCCACGCACACACATACAAACCAGCCACCCCCCAGTTATACTGTCATCCCCATTTCTACCAAGTTTATTATCATTCCGCATGACCCTATTGCATTTTTATATATGTCAAATAAATAGCTTGCAATTTTATATGCCAAAAACAACTGTTTACAGTCGTCACTGTTCATTCATATGGTGTGTTAAAGTCTATCCTTATGATAGTAGGTAAAAACATGCACGGATGAATCTGCCCCAGCATCAACTACCTGCAATACTTTTGTGTGTGATGCACTAAGTTGTTACTCACAGTTACACGTTAATCAGGTGTGATAGGCAAAAAGGTTGTTGAGATTAGAGACAATGTATTTATTATAATGAATGTATAAATATCCTCTTGTAGCACGATAAAGAATATCGATAAGGAATGATAGATTGGGATGCCGGTTTTCGACTGACGATTATACCCGAAATGTACGGCACCTCGATTCACGCCACACAATAACATAACATGCGAACGAACACTCGGACAACATACACTATACATTTATTCTTAATGGCCCAGGTGGACTATGTAACTGTTGGTTTTAGAACCATATTACACATCATACCGCAGGAAGGCCAGTGAAATTTCCAGGTTGCTTTCTTACTACGCCAACACTGGTCAACTTCCGACTCAAATTTGCCACCAATCCTCTGGCTGGTGCTGACTGATGTCGCTTACGTCTTGTTCCATGTTAGTCACTAGCGTTACTGAGCAATATAACACACAGGTTGTCATGAGTAAAATATGAGCATGATCATATTCTATCTTTCTTTTTACTAAGGAGTTCATGTTACCAAATCACTCTTTCATCGAAGTCCAGCATTCCTTGTTTAGAATTCTATTCTGTAGGCTGATTCGAGCTTAATCACTATCTTACACCGTATTTAACGACGGATAAAACGATCGTCGGACATTTTGGAAGTATCAGCCTTAATCAGATTTAAGTCAGTTTAAGTCCACTTGTATCGTGACATAGCTGACATTTCCAGGTATACATTTACAATTCATCAGTATATAACTTCTCCTGGATTTAGGGAAATACAGTTGACTTCCTAATTGGATGCTACTCAGTGCTAGCGATGCGCAAAAACCAGACGGTGTCCTTTTCCGATATTCTGTATAACAACACAGCCAGGTTTATACTGGGCTGTGATGTAGCGCGCATTTCCTCTGCCAAACGTTCTATTCCGATTTGAATACTATACCTGCATCCCTGCTATGCAGCCTCACCAAGGCTGCTTTCACGGAGTCAGGTAGAACACAACTGCGGGAGAACACGATGTATTGCCTACTTCAAGTTCGACAAATAAATGGGATGCCTGTAGATATATAGCAAGAAATGGTTGCCAAATATGGCCATTTACCCGTTGAACCAATATCCGCTTGTTTAGGCCACTTCGCGATTAAGTGACCAAGTGGGGCCAACTCCATAGCCGTTGCGCTCTGATTGGTTCATCGGGCTAGCGCAACACCCACGATCATTTTCACGCCTCCTCCTGGTTGATCAGACTTCTACACCAGTGCTTTGTTGATGGCTGATTTTGTCAGCCATCACTGATGGCCTGATTGTTTTGCAATGATGAATGATTTCGTCAGCCCTCACCGATGATATGATTAGACTGTTTTAATCAGTTCGTCTCCTAACAGGCTGAAAGCATGATAACACCTTTCTGTTATCTGATGCGGTGATTCTCTTGAGTGAATTTGAGAGTGTTAACGGTAGAGCGTAAGATGTTTCGTGCGTTCACGAATCAGCTTACGCTATACTGCTGACCTTTTCAAAGGTCTTGACGGTTATTCCATGGTTGCAGTGATTAGAAATCATTTACAGAAATCAGGCCATCCGCAACATATCTGTGGTGGTCGAACTTTATGCAATGGTTTTCATCGGATCTCTCTTCTGCACCGGATTTTAAGTGGGCACCATGAAAATGATCCCACGCTTTGCCGTAACATTTATAATGGCCATTCATCTACTTTCAAACATTAAGTAGTTAAAATTTCGTGGCAACGTTTTCCTGTGACAAATTTGAACTGGGAAGTGAGAAACAGTTTTTTGCACAGTGTATCTCTCGAGCATATTTTACTGCATCTCATCAGATACATAGTGCAGTCCGTGGGTTTATATAGCAAAGTTCAACGTGCATTGTTGGGATAAACAGCAAAATCAACAACCACATAACCACACAATCACCTACACACATCCATGCCCATCAGTTGCCTGGACAATCCGGTACGGACGGACAAGTCTTTCCGCACACAGAGTAATAGCTACCAATTGCTAATCGCTACTGCCTCTGCGAACCGGAGGAGTATTCGATTTTTTAGTTGTGTGACATACCCGAAAGACCTCCTCCAGATTCAGTTGGGGTTGACATGCCAACACGTGTTGAGCGCTCCATGGCGCCAGTTGATTTTGGTTTGTCACATTCTGACTTGAGCCCGGTATTGTGGTATCCATGACCGTTTTGCGGACCCAAACTGGAATGTGTTCGTTGATCCGATTGCGTAACAGCCTCTCCATTCTGCCTATGTCAGCACTCACGTGAGAATTTATGGGTGATGTAGGATTTGGCGTTAAGTGATAGCGGTGTTTTCAGAGATGGTGTTGGGATTCGGGTGGTGGTGAACAGCATGGCCAGTTGGGCTGCATAGAACGTGCACCCTATAGTCGCCGTGAGACGAGTCTTCAACAGGGTGTCAATATCATCACCCTTGTATGGCAAACGGAAGTGGACATTTAGTTTGGGAGCTGTTGAACACATCGTGGCAGCCGGCTTTTGTTTGCTGAATTTCACCACAAATGCTGATGGATAGCCAATTTCTCTGAGCGTGGTTCGCAATAATATCATCTCTTTTTCCGGTGTTTTTCGCGAACAGATCCATTTTTCGCGATAGAACAAGGTTCACACTAGACACCGTTTGTACCGGATCGGTACAAAACTGTGAAAGTCTAAGTACCGCCCACTCCACGTGTATTTCCGGTAGACGGATCGCATTAAGGAGCCGTTGTTTTGGCGCTCCATCAGAATATCCATAAACATCAGGGTTTCACTCTGCTTGTGCTCAATGGTGAAGCTGACTTTGGAATTCAGCCTGTTCATTGAATCAAACATACTCGTTGCCGTCTCTTTCCTATCGGCTAATGTCAATACATCGTCAACATAACGCCGGTAGAAATGAGCCCAACTGACAACAACCTCTGCGTTCTGCTCCAGGTGGGCTACGGAAATATCGGCTAGTAGTGCTGTGAGCCAAGAATACCGATGGTACAAGGATTATTTATTCAGGAAAGCAACACGTGGGTTATGCGTTTCAAAGAGACAACAAACAAAAACACTCATTTGCGTACGGTTCTGGGCCCAGAACGTCACGGTTGTCACAGACGTACGTACCAAGAACTATTTCACGCGAAGATGCACTCCACTGTTTCTTCTTGTATTTTTCTTGCGGCTACTTCAATGTCAAAGTTTATGCTGTGGCCACCACTACATAATGGCAGTGGTGTGAGTAGTGTCGTACGATCGCTCCTCCTTACTACAGTAGTAGACTGAGTAGACTGACTATAGCAACGCCATCTGTTTGTATATGGCAAGTTCCATGGATTGAATTAATCGTACAATACAGTTCGGTCGTATTAGTGTACAAGAAATGAAAACTCAACTTGACTGGTGGCGTTTTGTATGGCGGCATCTGCGAGCGGGCGCGACGTGGTCCCAGTCGTAAACCACTATCTCAAATCGGTCTCACGCCTCATTGACGTTACTACGTCGGACCGTGCCTGGTGACGATTGGCTTTCATCTATAGTAGTGCGTAGCCAAGAACTGGTGTGGCGGACTTTGTGTACAGGCTACAGTTCGCCTAATTATGGCTGTCGTACAACCAATATGGGTGTGGCGAGTCGGTTTTGGCGCACTGGGTTGAACAAGTGCACCTGTTCAGAGAGAGTTGAGGCATTCTTTTATCCTCATCATTTCTTCGACCGAAAGTCTTGCAAAACAAATGTTCATTCTTTTTCGATTGTTAGACCGTAGCGTTTATATTAGGCGTACACGAATGCGGTAAACATCACATTCGACCTGTTGGTTGGCGCATTTGGCGCCTCCGCTCAACAAACGAAACGAAGTGATGATGTGCTAATTCGTTCTACTTTTCACAAAGCTTTTGGTCTGCCAGTAAAACATCCAGCGATCTGGGAACGACTTGTGGGCAGTCGATAATTCATTTCATTGATAACGTATCTCTACCACCAAAAAACTTCTTTGAGCTAGATGAACCAGTTGCAAAGTTGATGGCATTTAAGACCGACAAGACGTAAGCAATCAAACGGAGCGACAGATAACAGGCCATGGGTCAGTTGTACGTAGGCAGGGGTCGATACTAGATTCGAATTGCTAATTGCAACACACCGGGAGAACGTGAACAGCTGGACAGAAATGAACTCGGTGTAGTCTGTCAGAAATGTTGACCAGAAGACCTATTTTCTTGGAGAAAATTAGATAGGGGAATCGTAATGTTGATATGCTAAGATTGTCTGTTTGATCAATCTCAGACCAGTCACCGTGTGCTAAAGAGTTTAGCACCGTCACCTTAATTCACAGCTCACTTGACCTTCGCAATTTCGATGGCATCTAGAACTAGAAGCGCGTGTGTAGTTCAAAACCGTGAGCCAGTCGCCTCGACATTTTCCAGATCAACTTCATGAACTATGTATGACGCATGATCAGCGATCGCGGGATACCTGATCATCTTTTAATTGACTTCCAGGTTTTTCCAATGCTTCTCCTGTGCACACTTACCCTAGTTCTAGGTTCTGGTGACCTCTTCTCAATATAAACTTGTGAGCAGTATCTGCATTTTAATCTATATACACGATTGCTAGTTCTGTTAACAGACGAGGGATTCTCGAGATGCACCAGGACTTTACTAAATGTCTTCCCCTTCCGAAAAGTCGTTCTGAAGTCTACTTCTTTCAATACTCCATGAAAAGCCTTTGACGTTCTTTCTTTGAATGGTGTCTTTGATACTAGGTTGAGTTACCGTCTTAATTATGTTCAAAAAATGTTTAGAGTGACCTCTGATTATTAATGTAATCATTATCTCTTTCTATACTTTTTATCAACCACATCAATGTATAGACACAAGCCTATAGAATACTGAGCATACTGTGTTAGCATAAATCTGTTTAGAGTGAAAGGACTTAGATTCAAGAATAGTTGGTACGCCTGTGATATTGCGTTAAAAGCGGTATTCACGGGGTCTCGCCCCATCTTATGAACCAGACAAAATTGGCAACTGAACACTACTATATTCTAGTTCCAATGACCATCTGATCTTGAAATCTATCCGATTGAAATATTGTTTAAGCGTTCCGATCCGAAGTCGTCTCATAATTATACAGTGTCGCCTATCTGTTGCCACCAAACTTTTGGTAGGCGTTAAGTTGACCAATTTCTTCTTCTCAAATTGTCCTGTACAAATGTTTGCTAAAACACGGGTGATTTGAAATCCCTTGGTTAGTAGTGTTGTATAACAACAGCCTCAACGTTACGCCTTCAGTCATTCGCTAATTTCTTCATTCTACATTGCACAAATCAGCCTACGGTTTGCGATTTTGTATATACCAGTGCAGATCAGCCAATGATAGACCAAACAGAAACAATGCCGAAGAAGTAGGTTTTTGTCACCCTTCCTTACACAGGTGACCACAATATTACCGATGTAAGTCGAAAGTTGAAATCTGTCATCGATCGCACTTATCACACAGTGGAATTGCGATTGTTGCTTTCCATCCATAGCATGAGTCTCCACTCGGAAAACTTTGCCTCTCATGCTATCTACCAATCCACCTGCAGCTGCCGTGACTCATACATTGGCAGAACGGACTGACACTTACGACAGAAGGCGGAACACATCCCTAGGTGACTGATGCAAACAATGGCTCAACGCGTGTCAGCATATCAACACCCTAACAGAAATCCGGCGTCCTTGATCGGGAAACACTTAATCGCAACAGGTCCTGTGGTTGACCCCATCACTTCATTCATGATCCTGTTGCGCAACCACAACCTGAGGTTGTTGGCGCTCTTCGAGGCATTGTTGATCAAGCGTCACTCACCGGTCCACTGTTGGCGAAAGGTGCTGATGGATTCAATTTCGTTATTGTGACAGTGAACCCTGACCGCATCCATGCGATGTTCGTTCATTTAATTGTTCTATCGCCATGCCCTTAACTTATATAACCAAATGTTTTATGCAATCGACTGATGAGAATAAACGAAGTATTAGCATCTCGCAATGCATGTCTTCTTGCCTTTTTGATAAAACGCATACAGAGAGTTCACTGTTTCAAATGATGGACTGTGATTTCTTTAACACTGTTGTACATCCATGAATGGGGCTTCTTGTCTCATGAATAAGAACTGCTTGCTCAACCAGTATCAGGTCTTCTCCCTATTACCCGCGTGGGAGTATGACTTCTAGGGTTATTCGACTTTCTTAATTCCGAGTATTACAAAGTGTAGT
>JTDE01004935.1:13484-29473 GCA_014338405.1 Paragonimus skrjabini miyazakii
ACAAGAGGAAAAGACAACGCCAGAGATGAGGTTCGTTAGAGGACCGATAGATAATTTCACAAACGATTCATTATTATCAACATTAGGCGTCGATACATCAGCTTATACGCGGAGCCGAAGTATTTTACCATCCAGTCACTTTACCAGCGCAAAAATCTGCACGATTGGGGAAGACAAAGATGATGCGCGGTAACTCCCGTTTATTAGTGTTGACGATTAAATTCAAAAAGTGATGGTGGTTTCAAACAAGTTTACAGATGAAAATTACAAAACGATAAATACAAAATGTACAAAATGAATTATACTATATAGCTATGAATTGTGGACAATACAATAATCCCTCATCAGAGCTTTTGTGGTTTAAAACGCTATGAAAGCACGGTAGTGAATTGAAAAGAAACCAAATGCTTGACAGGCATATAACGTACTGAATTTCGTCAGGTGTTTTGACGAGTGTATAGACCGTCCTCTAAGTTTGGTGCATTGCTCGAGAGAACAAGTTGGCTGGGACGCAGGTGGGTGTGTTACTGTCGGGAGTGGGGAGGGTTGTCTTTCAGTCAACAGCGGTTCAGGTGGGTCAATACCCTTCTGGTTTTAGTCGATCAATGGATGTGGATTCGCTCCGTACGGACCTGTCAATAATGAAACATTTTTCATCACGCTTAACCACCTTGTAGAGTCCGAGGTATCGCGGTTGTAATGGCTTCCTTGTGGCGTCTTGGCGCATAAACGCAAATTTACAGGTGAACAAATCTGGAAATTTTTGTTCTTTACGCCGGTGATGACGGGTCAACGTGAAACGAATGTCGGACATGTGTTTCCGTGAAAGTGAAATTTAATCAATACCTGGGTCTAAATGAGTCGAGGGTTGGATCAGTTCCCCTGGAAGGTTCAGGTTGGTACCGTATACTAATTCATGGGTAGTACAGCCAATGTCCTCTTTAACGGTAGACCGGATTCCAAGGAGAATGAGTGGTAGACATTGGGTCCATTTCGTTGCGCCGTACTGCGCGGTTATCGTAGCTTTTTTGTTGTCGATGAAAACGCTCGACTAGACCGTTAGCACAAGGATGGTACACCGTCGTTTTAATGTGCGAACAACCCAGTAACTCCGTGAAGTTACGAAAAAGGGAGGGTTGAAACTGGGTGCCTCGATCCCCAGTGATTGTAGATGGCATACCGAAATTAGCGATCCAGTGTTCCAAGAAGGTTCTGGCGACTGCCTCCGCTGAAACATCTCTAATTGGCACAGCTAAAGGCCAACCAGTGAAACGGTCGATTGCGATCAATATGTATGCACAATCGTTGGAGGATGGTAGTGGGCCAACGGTGTCATGGTGTACATGAGAAAACGGGCATATGGCTGGGAGAATGTGCCAGGCGTGGTGACCGTATGCCTGTTCACTTTGATCCTTTGGCACTCCACATAATGTTGTGACCAGAGACGAACGTCTTTGTTCGTGGAGTGCCAAACAAAGCGCTGTGCAATCAGCTTCAATGTGTCACGTTTTCCAGGGTGAGATAAACGTTGGAAATGATTAAAAACAGTGCGACGATGTGAAAGTGGGACAGAAGGTCTGGGTTTACCCGTTGAATTGTCACGCAGAGTGTCACCAGGTTGCATCGGCAGGGGATGGTAGATAGTTTCAAGGACTTACAGATGGAAATGTCCTTCATGTCCTCACTGCATTTTTGGGCAGCAGCCATTTCAGGCAAGTCGAAGGAAGTTGGCACTGGGACTGAGTGGACATCAGGACGTGATAAAGCATCAGTCACGATGTTAGCATCACCACGTAGGTGTCGGATGTCCGTGGTGAATTGAGAAATATAGTCCAAATGTCTGATTTCACGCGGGAAGTACCGATCGGGTTTGGCGTGAAAATCAAATGTAAACGGCTTGTGGTCGGTTTGCTCAACAAAGTGTCGGCCTTCCAAAAGGTGCCGAAAATAATGGATCACCGAATAGATTGCCAGCAGTTCACGTCCAGAGGTGCTGTATTTGATCTGTGCTGGCTGAAGTGTTTGGGAGAAAAAGGCTAAGGGATGTTGTTCGCCATTTACTGATTGTTCTTAAACTGCGCCAACGGCAGCACTTTACGCATCAGTGGTGAGAAGGAGATGGGCATCTGTATCGCAACTGATGAAGCATAGTTTGGCGGCGTGGCATAGAGCTTCCTCTAAAGCTGAGAAATCTGCCTTGGCTTCGGGTGAGAGTTCGATTGATTTAGGTTTGGAGTCGACCAGGTGTGTCTCGCAAATGCTGGTCGTATACCATGAGTTTCTGAGCTGTTTTGTTCGGGAAAATTATTTTCCTGGAAAAAACCGTTTTATTAGCTTGGTATGTGGTGCAGAAATTGAAGCCGTCAAAATCTTCGTCAAGGACTCACATGTGTTTGTTTTAACTGACCATTAATTGAAGATCACCTCATCATAATTGTTTTCCGAAAATCGTTTTGGCTACTGCTGTTGTGGTCAGTTGCGTGTGGCAATGTTAACTCACGAATGCTCGGGTTGCTTCCAGTTTATTTTTTCATGCCTGTCATTTGTTTGCTATTTTATTTTCAGGTGTTTATTTTTTATTCGTAGGGGATGAATTATATTGCAACTTTCAAGACGATGTTTGATGATCGCGAATTTTGCACTTTCTCAAAGTTTCAGGAGTGTCCTCAGAGGTACGTGGACGAGGTGGGCGTTATTTACGTTCGTGAGACGAGCCTTAGGTCGAAAACTACTTTGAAGTACGATAAGGTAAGGTGATATGGCTTCTTGAAAACCGTGCAGATTTATTATCGTTGTACTGAGTACAAAAGGCGTAGGAGTGTATGCAGGATTGTGCGAAGTGTCTAGTAAGTTAACTGTTGTTAGTTTTAACGCATCAGTTCTCACGACACACGTTGTAGATCACCATTTTATGTAGTCCGACGAGATGCGTGTCTGGTTGAGAGCTCTTTTGAGTTGGAGCACAACCACCTCCTCAGCCGTCTGCTATATGAGTCCCATTTCACGAATCGTTGGCCCACTGTCAATGAATTGAACAAATGCAGGAGTATGTTCCAGTATATTACACCAACTGCTGACATTAAACAGTGTATAACGGATGATTATGGGAAGTATATCACAACCACTGACGTTGGAAACCTCCGCCGCAAGTTAAAGCCTGCAATGTCAAGTGAGCTTGTTACGTAAAATTGGTCACGGAACGTTTGAGAACCTTGATGATATGTTGTCGGTGATGAGTGCGATCGGTGTAGTGCGTATTATGAGAGATATAGACAACAGATATGCGCATATCTGCTTCGCCCAGCGAACGCAAATTGAACTAATCTGACGTTTCCCACACGTGGTGAATGTGGATGTCACTCACGGGCCAAACATCACAAGTACGTCACGGTATATTTCGTCATACTCTGGAAGTTGAAAGTTATACTAGTTCATCGTGACAGACCGTTTGGGACAGGGCCCACCCATGATGTACGGGTACGTTTGTAGTGAAAAGCATGATTCACTACGTGGACTTTTCGAAATCTTTCGGGAAATGATGGACGATCACATTGCGGTGAAAATATTTGTTAAGGATAAGATGACTGCGCGAATCCACATTCATTGATCGACTAAAACCAGAAGGGTATTGACCCACCTGAACCGCTGTTGACTAAAAGACAACCCTCCCCAATCCCGACAATAACACATCCACTTGCGTCCCAGCCAACTTGTTCCCTCGCACAATGCACCAAACTTAGAGGGCGGTCTGTAAACTGGCCGAAACACCTGACAAAATTCAGTATGTGACATGCCTGTCTAGCGTTTGGTTTGTTTTCTCTTCACTACCGTTCTTTTATCGTTTTTTTACCCACAACCTCTCCGGGGGGTTATGGAGCGTTTTGTACACTATTTTCTATCTCACACTTCTCATTGTTAATCAAACTTTTCAATTTCCTCAACTTCACATATACAGCCGATGTTTAAACCCAACTTAATCGAACTAATATATAATCGATAAATACCAAACACACTTCTCGGTTTACGTGCCTCGTGTTCTGTCTGCGTTCGGTGTCGCTGGTGCATAAAATTTCAGGGAGTTAGAAACTAACGGAATCGATCTATTGCGGTGAACTTCCACTTTTATCACCCTTTGGATCTCGTGTTCGCACCTGGATTTTGTGTAGTGTTCAGATCCATAACAGTAGTAAAGCTTGTAGAGATTTCCTCATTTTTGTTTACAAACGATGTTTCATTTCTGTACAACAACCTTTTGTATCACCTTTGCATTTTGTGGAAATTGATAAAAAGTGACCTTGCAGTACAATACATCATGTTGTGCACGTCGGTCTGCTCTCCTCTCCGTTGCGCAGTCGTTTGTCGATACTGCACGGATCTAACACCAAATGTTTTTAGCTCCGTTGTATTGCGAAAATCGTCGCATCCCTGATCGCGCTTCTGCAGTCCACAGCAACTCTGTGATATTACAACACTTCTAGATACTGGTAATTTGGAATATTGTGGTGGTCATCTCTAACACTCGTGAACACTTTACTGTGAGTCAAATCCTTTTGATTACCGTAACTTGCTGGAACCTTGTAACGATTTTGTTTCACCCGTTCATTTTGTTATCACCTACAGCTTAGCGAGGTAGGCTCGCATCTACCTAGTCTATTCCGTAACCAGTATTGACTACTACAAGCTCTATATAATGTTTAGATCCAATACATATATGAGGCACAGTAAAGTTTTTTTCATAAAAGAGAAAGTTACGGGAGCCGACGAACCGGAAAGCCCGTGCTTTCCAGTTGTCGGTGTTCTGTATGGCGACTAACGACTTGATAATCGATAGTAGTTGCGAGATCAGTAGGAACTGTGGTGATATTGTGCTGCTATAGACGGAACAACAAAGTTAACAACAACAGCACTGATTTGGAACAGAGTGTGTCGTAAGTTCCCTTGCGCTCCAAAAACGGCTTCGTTGAATAAAGAAAAGGAAAATGGGAAAGACCGATGAATAAAAAGGGTTCGTAACTGACAATAAGAGAGTCACTGAGGTATCCAAAGCATTGATCATAATACAAACTTGAAGGAGGGGAAGCTAAGTATTTATCACACAGCAGCCAAACAAACGACCAATCATTCTAATTACTGGGTCGAAATCGGGCTGTCACTAAAAACGACATTTGGGAACTCAGAGGTCTCATGTAGACAGTTTTGTTTGATGTCTTATTCAGCTTCCGTTTAAATGGCTGAATAGTAGTCACATGCACTGTCGTTTCCGGTAGCGAGTTCTACGGGCAACAAACAGGCACAGGAAAACAGTATCGTCTACTCAGGAGGCGCAGACGGTGCTGGCTTGACTCCAATTATCGGCCATGTTAGTTGTTCGTAAGGACAGCTGTGAACATGTGCAGACTGGGTGGGACTCATTATGAGGTATCTTGGTGGGAATTTCATTTCCCTCTGGGATCCCGGCATTCAAGACTGAATAGTTTCAGTGCACGGAGTTCACCCAAGTAAGATTTTTGAGGCGGCATATATACGCGCTTTGTGGCTCTACGCTGAACTCTTCTAACACAGTGTCCTCCCGCAAAAGGTGCACAGACTTAGATATTACATTCTAGACGCCAACGGACATAGGCGGAGGACCTAAGCACGTTCCACATTGTTCAAAATAGGTGCAGACGGGAAATCCGTGAACACGCCGAAATCGTACTAGAAAAAGTCCTCCTCATAGCCCGCGGGAACAAAAACTTCTTATTTAAGCACATGCGACGACTAAGAAAGAACAACCCCCCGGCTCTTTCTCTGCGACTGCTTGACAGGGAGAGCTCATATGACTTCCTGGTTGTGGCCGACTTATTCAGGGAATACTACTCGAAAGTCTATAGCGTTGCACCGCCAAACTGCCACCCTATTCTTTCACTGCAGAATTTCCAGCAACCACTGTTTACCGCTGAGTTTTCTGTTCTAGAAGTTGAAGACCTTTTATCCAAGGTCAATTCATATGGTGCAATGGGTCCGGATAAAATCCCTCCCAGAATTCTCAAAGAAGCAGCTGCTAGTCCAGCAGCACCCTATAATAAGCTGTTTAAACAGACACTCCAGACTGGCATTCTCCCTAGCGCATAGAAAGATGCGACGGTCACGCCCATATTTAAAACGGGCGACCGACACTCTCCGGCTAGCTATCGGCCAATCAGCCTTACTGGCATTCTATGCAGGATAATGGAACGCTTATCGAAGAGTGCCATCCACAATCACTTCTTGTCGAACCGTATTTTTTCTTCTACCCAACATGGCTTTCTTCCGAATCGGTCATGCATAACTAATGTGCTTATTTTCACGGACAGTCTGACGGAGGTCAGAGACAATGGCCCCATCTCAGATATTATCTTCTTTGACTTTGTTGAGGCTTTCGACCGTGTCCCACACGGCTCCTTGAAACAAAAACTGGATTTCTATGGTATACAAAGAGATTTTCTCCGCTAGATTACCCGTTTCCTCGACAATAAGACGTTTAGCGTTAAAACCGGATCAGAACTTTCATCTCTCTCATTCATTTTTGCGTGAGTTCCTCAATGGTCAGTGTTGGTTCCTTCGTTATTACTGATCTACATCAATGACCTTCCGGATAGTATTTCCAGCAACGCCCCGCTATTTGCCGATGACCCGCAAATCTGGAACTCCACTGGTCCCAGTGCACTGCGAATTGATTTTGACGCGATTAGGCGTTGGTCGGACGACTGGAGTTTTTCATTAAATGACAGTAAATGCGCACATATGTCACTCGGTACAGACTCCGGAAATGCCATCGCGATTCATAGTGCACTCGGCACAATAGATATCATAATAATCGACCTGAAGGAAGGTCTGGGCTTCTGGTTGTCGTCTAACTTATCTTTCGCGCATCACCATGATATGGCAGCGAAAAAAGGATTTGCCGCTCTTGTAGTGATTAAACGCACTTTCCCCCGCACGGACAAGACAGCGTTTTTAGCGCTTTACGGGGTTTATATAAGACATCTCCTTGAGTAGGTAAATCAGGTCGTGTAGACCCGTCTGAAGCAAGACATATTGGCTGCTGAGCGTGTCCAGCGCGCGGCTACCAAACTGGTCACGGGCCTAAGAAACGTCGCGTGAGAGCCCCGATTTGAAATGCCTGATCCTTACCCATTTGAATTTCGACGACTCCGCGGTGGTTTGATTCTCACACACTTCCTGTTTAGAGTAGATCTGGTTGAACAGTTCTCCATCATAAAGAATAATGACGGTCGGCGAGGACATAAATAAAAGCTTCTAAAGCTTCGATCTCGGACGTTCCTTAGGCAGCAGTTCTTTTCTTACCGGGTTACAAAAATAATAGAAATAGTGGTATATTTCTCAACGCATCCGTGAGAAACACGCTCAGAAAAGCGTGATCAGTATACACATGGTGACGCGAAACGCATAACATACTCAAAATTGTTAATTGTACAATACACCAATCATGAAAATAAAGTTACAAAACGGACATAATAATAGAGGAAAACTCTAGTTTATGAAGAAGCACTTAGCTCACTTGCTTCTAAAATGATAGTTCGCAAAAAATTTTTATTTCATAAAAATGCCGAATAGTAACATCAATTCTCGCTTCACAAGGTTAACGTTGGCCTTATGTTCAAGGTCATGCCAGAAAAACATTTTTCAGGATGGAGAAAATGAACAGTCGAAGGATTTCGCCATTATTTGATGTAGAGGGTTCCGGGAAAATATGTAGAATTTTTTGTGAACATGAAGGAAGATAGGAGGGTCCCAATTTTTGCGGAGAAATGGACGATCTTCTGGACTGGACTTCGTTATTTCCTCAAAGTTGACGGAATTTCACAGACCTCGCGAATTGTTCAACCAGTACGGGATTTTGATTGTCCGGATGTTGTGGAATGTTGTCTCGCGTTAGAATTCATCGTGGAATCGAGAATGAAAAGCAAAATTACGTGATAAACAGGAGGACGTGAAATGATCATGTGAAGTATGACGAACAATGGAATCTGATTTTTTCTGACCAAACCTTTTATATAAAATTTATAATTTTGTGTTAGTTAATAAAATGTATATCTCTAACCGACAGTCGTTACTGAATAACTCGAAAAAAGATCGATTCACTGCTTTATCTAGTATATGACTATAGCCGAATTCCCATGTCGATTTAGTATATACGGCCATTATGTAGAATGAAAAAGATGTATTGCAACACGGGAAGATTGTCAGATGGTCTGTTAAGATATGAAGATGAACACATTTATATGTAATTATATGAGGCGAACAGGCTAAGTTATATATATTTCCCAATATATATATATTTATCTTTTTCAAAATGTTATATATGTTTCAAACAGTTTTAACGTTCGCAGCTATTGTATAGTAGTCGATAGCAATACACAACTGGTAATCATTGAGTATGCAGTAAGAATATACCAGGATGGTTTGGTTAATACAAACGGGGGGCTGTATGATGTTACCATATGTTGGCTATAGTTTTGTTGTCCAGCTGCAAGTTTTGGACATTACTGTGTACAAGATCTATTCTGTTGGAGAAATAATAAGTTTCGAAATTGAGAGATGTCTCGAATGTTGAAGTTGATAACTTTGATTAGTTTGAAGTGTATATGGCGTTGCATAATGTGGTATAGGTTTACCCTCAGATGTTATTAGGTAAGACCAGATGTCCAGATGTTATTAGGTCCGTTTCCAAAGATATCTTCTTCAGGAAAGCAGAGCTTGAAAATGGACGTGACGTTCCATAATGTCAGGAAAGTTTCTAAGCTTCGTTTGAATTGATGTATATTCTTACTGGCTCTAATTGCATGTAGAATTTTGTCCCAAATGTAGGTATATTTCACCAGGAAAAAATGTGTACGCAGTTCTTTTTACGAGATTTAAGAACCGTCAAGGTGAATTCTTTGTTCCTGATGTCGTATTTTGAGCTATGCTGGAGGTGAATCGCGAGTTTGACAGTAAATCTATTGCCATAAACTAGATTACACATGAGTGCAAGGTTCAGTTTGAGACGCCGTAGCCAGAGAGGATCTAGTTCAAGCGTCTGACAACATTCTCTGTAGTTCAGAGAAGACGGATAACAAACTAAAACTTTCGTGAATGTACGTCGGAGACTTTACAGAGCTAGCCTATCAGACTTGCGCAAGTGGCTATATTTGAACGTGCAGTACTCAAGTTGGGGTCGTACGCACAGCTTACAAAGGTGTAGTCGAGCTGTAGGAAGGAAGAAAGAGTGCTTAATGTATCCAGTCGTTCGTCTAGTTTCAGCTATTAAGAAAGATATATGTTCAGCGAAATTGAATTAGTTTGAGTAACGTATACCCAGGTCGCGGACTGAGTTGACAGTTGAAATACCGTGACCATCCAGCTTTATAAATATGATAACCCTTGGAACAGTCTTCCTACTGAGGTCGTTAACAGCGCTTCTAGCCATCGTTTTAAAACATCACTTGACTCTCATTTTTAAAAACTTTATTATGCAAGTAATCTGACTCTGCTTCGGGTATTTACAGCAATCCCCAAGAGCGGTGCTACATCCTGTTTTCAATGATTGTCTTACAGGTCAACAGACGCCCGCTCGACGTTAAGCAAAAACTGACTGGACCAGGGAACCTCGGGCCTCTGCCTCGAACTCGTGTATCAATCGCTGAATCGCTGAAATGCGCTTTTCCAAAAGTCCCCGTAGTGAATTGGCCTGTAGATGGCTTGGTAAGTGCGTCTCATATGTGGCTTTCCAGGCGAGCGTGTCACGGTTAGCGACAGACTAGCCTCTTTTTGACTACCTGCAGCTTACTGCCACCCAAAATATTAACTAATACCCGCCTGCTCTTCTTATTTTTAAGACATTACATTTGACGGTGTTAAACAAAAAGGCATTTTGAGTAGACCATCGCGACGAAATATCTATCTTGTAGTACTTTGTTTTGCAAGATGTGAACAATACGGAAAGCTTTGATATCGTCTGCAAACAGAAGTATTTTAGAACTTGCTGTGCCGGGCGCCTCGTTCACCACTAATTTAGTCGTTGGGGGTCAAATTAAATTGTGGGACTTCACTGAAAGCTGCCATTCTGGATAAGATGACTACTGACACGGACCTGGGAAGAACGCTCTTTCAGACAGTCTAGAAGCGACTCAATCAGACAACTCCCCAAACCTAGTGCTCTGAGTTTGGCTAGCAAGATTCCGCAACTTACACTATCGAATGTCATTGAGAAATCCGCGGAAACCACATCCGTGGCAACGTCAACGACAATCGTCCACCACTGCTTTGCCTCCGTACGATTTGTCTGGCATTGTTTGGCTTCGTAAAAGCCGTAGTGAGCAGTATTCAGAGGTTCCATATGATTCAGGAAGTTCCGGACATTATCATGAGTCTAGTTTTTCCTAACTTCGGAAATTGCTGACAAAAATGTCACTGAGCGGTAGTTTTTAAAGGTTGAACGATGTCTTGATTTAAATTTTGGTGCTATTATATGGGTCACCCACTCAGTGAGAGCTTTCGTAAACTTCAGAGGTGGATGAAACAACGTGACTTACTGTTGTGACAAAACGACTGCAAAGTATTTAAGCACTGTTAGAGTGGTTGCTTGAGTTGAGTGTTTGACGATTGTTGTGTTTTACAGAAGGTTAGTGACCACGTTCCCTGCCCCTATTTATTCCCGTCTTGCACGTCCTTCCTCTCCTTACGTTCGAAATCTTCCTGATGGATATTGCGAGCCTTTCTTACAAAAACTGCCACGAACATTCAAATTACGCGCGCGACAAATCACTCCACCACGAACGTTAATCTTGATGTATCGCTGAATCCTTATATCGCTCACCTGTGAAAACTTGTTCTCGTATAATTTGTCTCCTTTTCTTCTGATTTCTAGACATTTGTTTATATGCACCCCTGTTGCATTTGCGCTTCGTCGCTCCTCCGTCACCGGAATGTCGCACTTGAGCATATTCACGTAAGCCGTTAGCCTGAGAACTCGCATATTTGATGGATTCACTATCGAGATTGGTTGGTATCACCTTCTATTTAATTTATGCTAATCTTCTTATAACTTGGCATCATTACTAAGAGATTTGCCAATACGACCATCCTCTCTTTTGGATCCTAATCGGCTACTCAGCGGGTTCAGAATTTGTATGCACTGGCTGCTGACAAACGCGACTCTTCCAGACCAAGCCTTTTTACAGACGTTGCAAGTCGACTGAGTGCTGCTAGAACAACCACTAGACGTCCGGGCTGAGCATTGCTGGTGCGATTTCATAAGAGCTTGGAGGTCTCACCGCCATTCGATTCCACACATTTTTTTCCACATGTGTAACGTTAAAGCTTAAGTAGCTGGGATATTGTTTGGTGCAATATGTCGGGAGGGTATTTTCCGGGTCATTGGTGGATGCTGGTCATCTACAGCAGAACGTTCTACCATGGTGTTCACCGAGTGGGCTTGCATCCTTTTCACTATAGTGAGAGATCTATCTTTCCGATCTACAAATCTGGGGAGTCCTGGGTGGCTGGAGTCACACGAGTTATATGGTGATAAAGATTTTTGAGGCTGATCCATACTATATTGAGTGGAAGTTTTTGCAATGCCTCCGTGTCTTGTTTGCGTTGTTCGTTACTGGTGTTTCGAATCCACAAGTATACTTATAATCACAGCAACTCTGTGTGAGCTGGTGTCGGTCTCATGCAGCTATTTTCATCGTAATCATTTCGACAGGCTTACTGCGTATACGTGGTCCAGACTTAATTGGTTCTAGTAAGGAATGGAGAACACTTTTGTGTACTGCTTCATTCAGTACATTCTTGACTACGTCCCAGTGCTTGTCTATTGAGGCACAGTTTTGCGGCCAAGAAAGGGAATTCAGAAAGTCTTCCATAAACGCTAAGCCTACTTGCGGGAGTCTCACCGAGTGATGCATGCGGGTTGGTGGAACGTCACTGTGTGAATGAACTGCAAAGTATTTTGACTATTATGTTAAGGTATGTTGCAATATTTTTTTTAGATTGCTGAACTTCTTTTGATTGGGGCTGGAAAATGACCTTGTGTTTTATTATCTTTCTTGAACAAACTACAGTAAACATTTTTACTCTTAAAACGGCCACTTCTACCTTTTCCCTCACTCTTATTTATTCTTAACCGTGTGACTTTCCAAAAGCCAAGATTACACACTCCTACATTTTTTCAGTAGCTTGTAATTCCCGTCATCCCTCGACACGCGAACGATTGTTTTACTTCGACCCAAATAACAACCATTTGTTTGGGACGTCAATTTCGTTCTATCGTCACTTGTTAGTGAGTGGGGCTTAATTGTAAATTTTGTTGTTCGGACACATTCCTTGTTCAATTTCTGAGGGGCTTTCACATTGGAAGTGAGGAATTCAGTCTTCTCCTATACTTGTTCAATTTATACCATATTAAATCCAGCTTTTACGAGCGCCTTCTCAACAGCCGTTTCAAAGATAGATTTCTCTCTCTGCCTTTAGCAAGTGAAAGGTGTATTTACTAAACCAAGAAATTACGTGTAACCCGATCTGATTTTTGATCATTAGCAAACGATTCACTACACAGGCCTACATATTGTGAGCCTGTGTTTCGGGGATGTCACAAACCGACACACTGAAATGTTGTTCACTGCTACGCCCTGTCAACAATTACTAACCAAAATGATACGTCCCGGGTGCACGAAAGAACACGAAGGAGGGTTTAAAGGCGGGCGGCACTGAATTGTCCAGCTTGACACCGTGTTCAAACCCTGTCGAAATATCCTGAAAAACCGGTCCTCCGCACTCTCGTGTAGTCAATGGAGACCAAGGTAAGCGACCGTAGCTGGTCCGCTGGATAGCTGAGGAAAATAAAAACAACAAGACCTCGAGCATTGCTCAATGTGGAACATCACTATGGGCAGGCAATTAGTATGCGTCTACCCTATGTATTTAAGCTTGCTTTATTACCAGCCAAAGAAAACGTACGTGCGGCTTCCTTATTTAGTTATCTTTCTCTCTCTAGCTGCCATTCTGTTCTCGTAGCCCGAGGAGCCCAGGAGTCTGAAGAATATCATGGTGGCACAAACAATGGTTTTCATTCTGTTCATCAGTCTTAAAATACCACGACTGTTGAATGTGAATTCAATAGCGCTTCTCTCTAGCATTCGAACCTATGGTATCCAAGAGATCGCTTGCGTAAGACCGAGTAAGATTTCACCGGAGATCTCCTTGCTGCCCACTTTATATTAAGCTGTGTTCTACATACCATCAAAGATGTCGAAACTACTGAGGGGAAGTTGTTCTTCTTTGATTGTCGCAGTGCGGTGGGATCCTCGGAGATCAAAAGGGCACGCAACTGGGCATCAACCGGCTGCCACCCTCAAGTCCTGCTATCCAAACTGAACTGATCTTAATATCCACCTGGCCGGATCCACTAAATCTTTTCACAGTCGCTGATGCAGTTAATCTCAGAGACCATAAGCACAGGGTTTCCATACCACATAGCAGCCTCTTATGTAGACGACAAAGGCTTGCTATCCCAGTCTGTTTTACATAGAATTTGCTACCGGCTATTATTTTCTTGGTAGAATCAGTCAATGCATTCAAGAAGAAGTTGAACGACTAGAGTATCTCAACAAATCCGTTGGCAATCGGGCACATATAGCTCCGTGTAACTTTGTCGTTGTATTTTTTCCATCTTATCCTTTCTTTCGTTCCTCCTTTCTCTTTCCGTGGCCTTCTATTGTGTTATCCCACGGATATACAAAAAAATAATGTAACCTCTCTAAATATCTGACCGCCCTACGAAGCTCCAACCCTCTACACAACTCACATGCCCGCATCATTTCAGCGGTACATGTGATTGGATCGGACGAACAGCAATCTGACTCTTGAAGTAAAATCGAATCTGCTATGGAATAACATGTCAATGTCACTGATATACACCGGACATCATGTGGCGGGAGTATTATACGAACAATATATAACAGCATGCAATGTGCCGCCAATTTGTTTTGCTATATATACTTCTTTTCGCTCCCCTTCAATTTCTAAAACGCGCGGGCTGGCCTGTGCGCCGAGCTGAGGATGACGGCCAACCAGCGCCTAGTGAATGTGAGACCACTTATGATTTCTGGTTCATTTTTGGACTCTGGGACTGCATATATAAGTTAGCGAGGACACGATGTGGATCGAAATTCTTTCCGTGTAATGGTAACACACGTTCTTTGTTGACTTTCGGTTTCTGTCCTTCCTGAGGCAGACTCTATTGTGCTTTCGTTGTAAATGCTGGATATTGTGTGCTGTCACCTGTGTTTTCTTCATTGAAATGCAGCAGTTTTGACGCCCACAATGTGACTAGGAATTCTTAATAATGTTGAGTTCGTCAGATACCCAAGGTATGCCCAAAAGTGTGCGAGTAGCTGAGAAAGTGAGTGCATTAGGCACCAAAAATGCATTTTACGTGCGACAGGAGCGGGTGCTTCCAACGACGGCTAATTACGTTGTTGGAGAAAACTTCCAAATCTGGAAGACTTGAATGGGCACTGTTTACGACAGTTTTTTCAAACCGGCAGGTAGTCTACGAGAAAACTGTCGATTTTGATATCCCGGAGAATCTTGACGACCCGTTCCGTTTTTCCTTACCAAAGGTCTCAGGTCACTGTCCTTCTCTTGAGTATCGAAGAGAATCTCCTATAAGATGGCAATTCTGTGCAGAATGATTAATAGATTATATACGGCGGTTGATGAGACCAGGGCGGCTGATGTTTTTGGAGAGGATGAAATATTAGGCGGAAAACCGCATTTTGCACAGATGTTTGGGAAGAATTCGACAGCCACACAGCCCGCGTGATTTTCTCCTCCGACCCACTAAAACCCAGCTAAAGCTGTGAAGCTGGCTGAGTCGCTGGACCAAGTAAAAGGTGTTGAATCCAGAAATGAACATTTAACACATGTTAGTTAAGGCGCCCATGACAATCAACTACATGGTCGAAGGGTCTGTGGAAGCTACTACACAAAAGACGAACACCATATGCAGGCCGTTCAAAAGCGGTGGTACCAAGCAACAGACGACGTGAATGACAGAGTTACATTGCTTGTGTCCGACACGGAGACATGGCGCGTTACTGTTAAAACGTGAAGACAAAGATGTTGCATTGTGCTCTGTACTGAAAGCACAAATCGACGGTTGAGACCGTGATAGCTTGTATTGATCCCGGACGTCTAGTGCTTCTTCGAGCTACGCTCAGCTTGCCGGTGGCGTCTGTGATACACTGAGTATCTATAAATATAAAAGTCACTAAGCTACCAATTCCGATCCAAAACGGAAGTCGGTCGTATTGGCGGGTTTCTTATAAGTAAGGTGCTTAGGTATAAATAAAATATCAGAAAAATAAGTAGAAGAAGATAGCAGCAAACCCCGATATCGGGTCCATCAAATTAACTGATTCCAAAATCAACCATCCGCGTGAACACGATCAATGACGGAGCGATGAAGCACAAGTGAATCCAAAGTACTCATAAACAAAGGCCCATCAGTGAGAATTAAGGGCAAACAACTGCGCGAGAACAAGCCTAAACGAGTTAACGATTTCAATCCTTAGTAACATCGAAATTAACCTTCGTGAGTGGGATGTTTTGCAGTGCGAGTGATTCGATTGATCGCCTCAGTTTTTGCAAAGAAGGCTCGCAATAACTACGAAGGAGATTTTGAATGTAAGAAGATCCGCAAGAGCGGAATAAGGTGGAACAGGGAGTAGAGTCACTGACTTTCTATCAGGCACCCGACAGTCGTTTTGCGTTCAGCAGAGGCAGCTACGTTTTCAGCCTGGCAGATTCCGGGTGCGTACCTAGTCTACTTGATAAGCAGACATACCACTTGCCAGCTTGATGTTGCTGCGAAGCTCGTCAATCAGGTTTTACCCGTGACTAGACAACCATTACATAACACGCCGTGTGCTGGTGGAACAGTACAGGCAGGGAAGTGG
>JTDE01004935.1:30088-44438 GCA_014338405.1 Paragonimus skrjabini miyazakii
TCAGGTTAAAAAAATAACGGACCTAGAGGCTGAAATAGCGAAAATACACAGTAATTATGAACAGCTTACCAACATTTTGCACCGACTGAATCCGATAATTAGCATTCTAAATTCCCCAGTTAGCACCCATTCTAAGACTACCACTCCTTGTCATAAAGATCTCGTAGCTGCTGGAATGTTTATTGACACAATAGCTACTGAACTGCACAACCGGATAAGCTGTGCAAGTAAGGTGGTTGTGTTTAACGTGCCTGACAGAATACATTTGCTGTCGGTGAAAAAAGTCTTACTCAAGGCTAGTAGGATGGAAGACTGGGGCTGTCACTGTCTAAGACTTCGCAAGAAGGTACAACAAAAATGCCGTCCTCTGTTATTTTAGTTCACAAATGAACTGGTAGCGAATGAGTTCGTCAAAAACAAGAACAAATTATACGTGCCACGAACTGTAAGTCGATAAATATGTTTGGTGACAAGACACCACTCCAACGGGAAATATTGCCAACCATAAGGGTAAGTAGGCGGTATTTCCTAAACGCTAAGTATTTGGTTCTGAGAACCACATTTTAAGAGACAATGCTTCGCAGACAAAAATGAACAATTGGTCCTCTGCTGCGTTCAAGCCGATCCAAAATTATAATAGGTTTTCCACTTTCCATGTATTACCCAATATCTCCACAATACTCTATCATTTTATCCAAAACATGAATACGACTAGTAACCAAATTCCCAACGTATGTACTCCGTCAGTCACATCACCACTTGATTATATAATTGGCACAAATGTCCTTCAACCCAGTCCTTTTTAGTATACCGTTCGGTATTTCATCCACCACCACCCGGACCCCCTCCCCCTTGTCCCACTCAGTCATCCTATCATAATGACACTCTTCCAGCACTTTCTATTGCGGAGTCAAACGTTTGCAACCTCCACCCGAACATGAGTGGAAAGCTGATGTATCCCCTGGACCGGGCATCTCCACATAACATTTCGAAACCCTCTTCCCCATCTCTCATGTAGTTCTTTAGCAGCTTAAGTGTTGTGCATGATAGAAACAACCCCACTTATTTATTACTCATAAACATAAGATCGTTGATAAGTAGAATGTACATCCTTAAATCATTTTTCTTTTTGTCTAATCCCCAAGTCATTCTCGTTATTGAGACATGGCGCTCCTCTGATAATACAGACACACAACTAAGCCTCATGGGATCGTCTCGCAGGACGAGGCGGTGGATGCATCATTTACCTAAAAGAGTAATTTTCCACAGTTACACTTGACGAGCCTAGTCTTAATAAAATCTGGGGCTCGTTGTGGTTAGTGGTCTCTACAGGTTCTTGCGACCTACTTATTGGATGTATTTACCGACCGCCTAATGCTACTAGCAGTGACTTGACTAAACTTGTAGAGGTGATAAGTCATGTATCAAACACACCCTGCGAATACAAACTAAAAGGTGGTGACTGTAACATGCCTAATATCTCCTGGACCCCATTCACAGCTCCTGCATAGCGGGCTGATTTTCTTTCATGCATTCAACTGAATGGATGGAACCAACATGTCTTAGCGCCCACCAGACAGAAACATATTTTGGATCTCATATTCACTGCAGGTGTCTCGTCCGTAGAGATATCCCTCTTGGAACAATTCCCAGGAAGTGACCATAATATCGTCAAGTGTCAGTTGGACTTCAGTAAAGTTATCAAACCCACAGCTGTATTCTACCGTCCGATCAAGCACATCGATTGGCGTATCTCCTCCTCCTTACTAAGATCCTTGAATTGGGATACATCCTTTGTTAAATCGGACCCAGAAGTAACGACCGAGGAATCTTTTCACCACTTCCAACTTTTATCAATACTCTGGTCCCAAATAAGTCGAAACGCGTTGATTCTTATGTGCAAGGTGGAATCCTAGCTGCAAAAGAGACTGGCAAACTTAAACCACTTGAGTCGATTCAAAGAAGAACACTGAACTTCTCCCTAGTAATGCAAATGAGCAGTATGTTTAACATATAAAACACAGAACGCAACTGCGTTATGCGAACGAAGAAAAGCCTGCGATTGGCAGTGAGCAAAGGAGCATGAGATGAATGCAACTGATGAGACGAGGAAATTCCATGGGGGACCCTCCTATAGAAGTTATAACTCTGAAAGATAATACGATTGTCGATAACCCAGTTGAAATATGTGAACTCTTCAACCCCCATTTTGCGGCTGCGTTTAGCGTGAAGAGCACAGTATTACCCGTCACCCCGTTGAAAACAACAAAAGCCCTGTGCAATATTTCGATTGCTGTTAGAAGCATCCGCTGACAGCTGGCCGCCGTTAAACCCACAATCCACCCTGGACCAGGTGGTATCCCACCAGTCATCATCAAGCAAGGAGGTGAGGATGTATCCATCCTCTTACTAAATTTGTTCATGCTATCACCTCCATCCAGCACTTTTCCTTTCAAGTAGAAAAAGTCAATCATAATGCCCCACTACAAAAGTGGCCCAAGACAGGAGACAAGTAACTATCGTCCAATAAACCACACAAGAATGTTTAAAAAAATAATAAAAGGGCCCATCGTCGAATTCTTAAGGTCACAAAACCTGATAAAATTTTCACATCACGAATTCCATAGTAAGCGCTCTTGCATGACATGTCAATTGGAATTTTTAAACCATATATCGGTATCTGCCGATGCAGGGAATGCGGTCATTTTCATATTCCCAGACATGCAAAAGGCCTTTGATCGTGTGCCCCACAAGCGCCTGTTGATCAAAATAGCATCCCTTGGGATACAGGAACCCTTGTACAGCTGGATTTCGTCATATCTTGAAGGCCGAACTCAAACTGCCAGAATCAGAGAGCACTGGTCAGTGCCAAAACCAGTGACTAGTGGGGTGATTCAACAAAGCGTTCTGGGACCACTGTTCTTCCTCATGTATATAAATGACGTATGCGATGTTATCAAACATGGCAAACCTTTTTTGTTTGCTGACGACATCAAAATCGTGTGCATATTTTGACAGCTCAGCAACCTCGTCTTCTGTCTACAAAATATGCGACAGGACCTAGCATCATTAGAGTCGTGGCGCAAAACATGGCTCATAAAGTTCTCAGAAAACGAATCGAGCATTATCACTTACGGTTGTCAAGTACTCAATCGGTCTGTTTCATTAAATGGTCGTCCTATTGACACTGCCAAATCCGTCCGAGATCTAGGAATACGGTATTTAAACTTCTTTAATTTCTCTGAAAAAGCGCGCTTTCAGGTTGCAAAAACTAAAGGGACAATAGGCTGTATCCAAAAGATATTCTGTCTACCGGATACGAAACTGGCTCTTCACAAAATGTGTGCTCGACTTTAGCTTGAGTACTGCATTTTCATTTACAGCCACATACGCAAATCCGATTGACTTATGTTAGAAAATCTCCAACGATCAGTTGCCAAAAGTTTATTAGGACATTCACTCTCACTCACCTATAGCGAATGCTGTCAAACACTTGATGTAGATCCACTTTGGTTACGAAGACTAAAGTTGAATATTGCACTTCCGCTTAAACTGATACACTCGGACGCCATCACTACACCGTTCGTCGTTCATTTCAAACACAACTCCCTGTATGGTCTAAACAATAAGGGCTCCACTTTGCCAACCCTGTTAGATCAAAAATGATTCAGGCCAACTTCTTTATTATGACATATTGTTACATTTGGAATGGACTACCTAATTAAATCCAAGCCAGAAACAACATTCAGCGTTTTAAATGGGCTCGGACAGGTTTCTTACACCATCAAACATAATGTCTACCTTCGAACTTTGTGTTTCTTCGGACGACGTTTTTGAATGTGACCCGGGGAACATTTAGCCGTCAGCAGCATATAACGTGTGTACCTGTTTCTGATGTCTGGCACCCATTTGAAACAGCTTGCCTGAAACTGTTTATTGCGTATCTACCGATTACTTGCACCCAATTTAGCATTTGTTTCACTGCGTACTCACGAAACCGCATCAATTTACGCGTGTGAGCCAATGTACACGCATTGCTTAGATTGTTTGACAATATAACATTGTAACTTATAGTAAATTTAGTAGAATAAACTCATAAAGAATTGTGCGTAGAACAAGAACAAAGGAAAAAACAGGATTATAACTCACATATACACTTCCACATGTTGTATATATGCCCTTCGTTATAATTATTGTGGTTCATGTTTGAATGTTATACGAGTTCAGGAGGGCATATTCGATATGAACTGGCAAACATATGTAGCATTATCAGAATGCGTGGAAAGAATGCTGCAGGATTGTTGCGTTTCACTCATGCTCTACCCGGGTCATGTGCGCAGATATGCTATTTCTACCTCATCTTCGCAACTTTACATTGCATCTAATTTTTCACTCTGTTCCTTCTCTGTCCCGAATTACCGTGGATGCTATGGAAGAAATTGGGTTGCTGGTGAATAGGATTTAACTCTTCTGATAAACCAATTTGAATCCGGAATATTTGACCGACCCGAATCAAAAAGGCTGTAAAAATACAGCATATAATTTTCATTTATTTCACGCATTTCTCTTGAAAATTAGTCAAGGGGAGTTGGGAAGCTTCCAAAGTGTTGAAAATGACTACCAAAATTGTTGTTAATAAAATCACTCGTATGATAAATACTGAAAAACTTCGCTGGCTGATTTTTCACTTGTTCGCCGACGCCCGGGAGGGGCGCATTGCCCCACTCTCACTGTCCGCCGTCCGCATGCCGTTGCCCGCGTGGGCCCCACGCGGGCTCCTCGACATTTTCCACTCGGGAACCTGCTCACACTAGTAAGCCATCAGGCTATAATTAATGGTAGCCGGTTTTTACGATTTGCTTGACTGCTATGCAAATCCCTCCACAGGAAACTGCGTTAGTTTCCTTACTCTCACGAACATCCATTGTGCAAGGAAAATTTTCTCGATGACTGGATGCACAAAATTCCGTATTCACTAAGCGATTTGTGAGAAGTTTTGCTTTTTGAAGGTTTCGAGCTATCGACGAGGTCCTGTGCTGGAGTCTACTCAATTCTTCGCCGGATTTGGGGACCTCCCTTCCTTCCTCGCCCAAATTTAATTATTTCAACATTTTTCCGACTGTGTGGGTTCGAACTGTGCCCTGGCGAGTTTTAGTTTGTCGAGAGCCAACCAGCGAGGCCGTGCTGAGACGAGGAGTCCCTTCGTGCGGATGTGATGTATGATATTAGATGTCACTGCAGGGATATCGTTCGAAGTGCAAGCGAGCTTCGGGAACTTAATGAAGAGATCCACGAATTGCCTAGTGGCTGCGGGTTGAGTGTATATGGGCGTCAATGCCGTAACTGTTGCATGCGTGCCGGGTATGCTTAACTTTTGGGCTGGAATCGATTGACAGACGGCGTCCTGTGTTAACCAGAAGATCAAAATGCCGGAAAAAAATCGATGCCGATTATGACGAAAGGTACCACCGCAACTGTAAACACCGCCGGAGGCCTAAGTTAGGTTTTAGGGACCGCTGTCCATATGTGGCTATAGGCGTATCATTTGCAGCGCGGGGTTGTGGGCTGCTTGGGTTTGGCACCTTGTCTTCTGTAGACGGAAATACGCCAACCTACACCCCGGTATCAACCAGAAACTTGTGTCCAGTTTCTTCACTTCGTACAAAATTGAGGCGACAGGAAGAGTTAGCGTCGACGACATTGTTTGCCGTTAAGGTTCGGCTGCTGAGTTTGCATCGCCGTTTGATTCGGTCAACCACCGACTGCTCCTGGAAAAGCTCAAGTACTATAACATAGCGCACGAAGTCCTCGAATGGGTTACAGACATCTTGTCGGATAGAACATTCACAAGGGCCGTCGGGAAAGGACAGTCAAACGTCCATGAAGTTCTCAGCGGAGTGCCACAAAGGTTAGTGCTGGGACCTATATTGCTTTTGCTATACATTAATGACCTGGCTGACCAACTGAACGCGCCTTGCCACATGTTTGCTGACGATGTGAAGATCGTTAGCAACCCGAATCGATCGAATCTCTAGGCGGATCTGATTAAGTTGATCGCCTGGTCAGAGGACTGAGATCTTCCACTCAACTTCGGTCAAAGCATTAATTTGATTAGCTCCGAGAGAACAGAGGCTCGTCGTTATCTCCCGGGGTTGAATGAACCCATCTAGATTACACAGGTAGATGAAATTAGGGATCTGGAGATTCGCCTCTGTAGTAATTTTCAAACCGGCAGCCCAATGTGCATTTGCTGCAAAGAAGGCTAGGGCGGCCTGTTTCAACCCATGAAAGCAATCTGTTCCAGGGACTCTGGTGTATTTATATCGCTGTGCAAGATGTTCTTGAGACCGCGTCTAGAATACTATGTTCAGGAATGGAACCCGCACCCAAAAAAGGCATAGAGTGTTTGAAGAAGGTGCGAAAGTTGGACACTAGGATGGTTGGTGGAGTGGAAAACACGGACTATGCAACCAGACCAAAAAACTCAATTTATTTTCTTTGGAACGCAGATGACGCCGTTAGGAACTTATCGGAACTTACGAAGTTCTGTGTGGATTCACCAATATTGCACCAGGCGCTCTGTTCACAACCACAGGAACGCCTCACCTAAGGGATCACTTGTTGCTCCTGGGCAAGTTACGTGCTCATACGTCTATCAGGGCCGAAGGTTTCACGAACAGGGTCATTAACACATGGAACAAGCTGTCTGAGTCTGTAATCCAGGCTAATTCGGTCGAATTATTATTAATAATAATAATGGTATATTTCTCAACGCATCCGTGAGAAACACGCTCAGAAAAGCGTGATCAGTATACACATGGTGACGCGAAACGCATAACATACTCAAAATTGTTAATTGTACAATACACCAATCATGAAAATAAAGTTACAAAACGGACATAATAATAGAGGAAAACTCTAGTTTATGAAGAAGCACTTAGCTCACTTGCTTCTAAAATGATAGTTCGCAAAAAAGATTTTATTTCATAAAAATGCCGAATAGTAACATCAATTCTCGCTTCACAAGGTTAACGTTGGCCTTATGTTCAAGGTCATGCCAGAAAAACATTTTTCAGGATGGAGAAAATGAACAGTCGAAGGATTTCGCCATTATTTGATGTAGAGGGTTCCGGGAAAATATGTAGAATTTTTTGTGAACATGAAGGAAGATAGGAGGGTCCCAATTTTTGCGGAGAAATGGACGATCTTCTGGACTGGACTTCGTTATTTCCTCAAAGTTGACGGAATTTCACAGACCTCGCGAATTGTTCAACCAGTACGGGATTTTGATTGTCCGGATGTTGTGGAATGTTGTCTCGCGTTAGAATTCATCGTGGAATCGAGAATGAAAAGCAAAATTACGTGATAAACAGGAGGACGTGAAATGATCATGTGAAGTATGACGAACAATGGAATCTGATTTTTTCTGACCAAACCTTTTATATAAAATTTATAATTTTGTGTTAGTTAATAAAATGTATATCTCTAACCGACAGTCGTTACTGAATAACTCGAAAAAAGATCGATTCACTGCTTTATCTAGTATATGACTATAGCCGAATTCCCATGTCGATTTAGTATATACGGCCATTATGTAGAATGAAAAAGATGTATTGCAACACGGGAAGATTGTCAGATGGTCTGTTAAGATAGGAAGATGAACACATTTATATGTAATTGTATGAGGCGAACAGGCTAAGTTATATATATATTTTTCAATATATATATATATATCAGGAATATCGGGAATGGGAACGCTTATTCTCTGATACGACGTAATCTTTGTATTGTTGTGGCCTGTTTGCTTGAAGTACGGTGTATGTAGTTTTCCATCTGGTTGGATGCATATCTGTGAGTCAGTGTACAATTTATCATGCACCCCCAAAGAAGCGGGTATACCCTGCAAGTCAACGCGTGGTAGGATGTCTGTATGCGTAAATGTGTGCGTTATCATGTTAGTAATCATGAGGCGCCTAGGTGCATCGGTTGAAACCTGATTGCGCGCCTAACTGTATTTGGAAATTGTGATTCAGAGCAACTTGGAAACAGGACTCACACAAGCGTCAGCATCATTTTCTTTTTCCCTTCGTTTTCAGTTTATCTTCTGCAACTGTGCTTTAAGGACCGATCCCCCGCACTGATAAACGGTATCCGCTCAGGGCTGTGACCCGATGTTGCAAACCCTTGCCAGTTTACCAAATATGCTACCCCTAGGAAAATAGATGACCCTGTGGCCAGGGTGTGGTGATGTTAAAGCGATAGCACGGATTTCTCTGAAGTAACCACTGAGCTTCTGTCCTTGATATCCAGGTCAGCGATCGTAACTGGTGAAATGAGTTATTCAGACATCATTTCCACCCAAAACCTGCAGTCCAGAATATCTAGTAGGAGCGAATTGGGTTGACTAATGTACACGCAATCGCACATCTAAAAACTGCAGAGAAAAGAGAAAAAAGCGGCCCATGCAAAATAGGATGGTTTCAAACAAGTGTACAGATGAAAGTAACAAAACGATAAATACAAAATGTACAAAAATGAATTATGAAGCATAACTGTGAATTGTGGACATTGCAGATTTCGCAAGATGATACCTGACGTTTAACTCAGAAAACTTGAAATCGAAGCGTTGAAGGCGTCGGGTTTATCGATGCAAGAATCAAGACATTCTGGCTCCTGGCTGTCATTTGTACTTTGAACTGATTTGTACTGAACTGAATATTCTGACCTTTGCTGGATATGTGTAGAATGCAAGACCACAAGAAGAAATTCGCCTTGTCTTTCAGACAGATCGGAATCCGTAATAAGTGCTTCACACAGCACGAATTCCGGTACCCGGTCCCCAAACTAAACCACCAACCAACCTCGGAATTCTGCGCCTGCGAAAACCGTGACTAAACAACACGGAACCTCAAGAAATTGTGTGCGCACTCCGACGACTTACCGCAAGCAGCACGTAGGCCTCACATTGGGAGGTAGCCCACTTGTGCGCTCAACGCCACCTACGTCAGCATTGATACGCCCTAAGGACCACAAGTTGGTGTCCCCAGAACTCCAAAAGGCCAAGGAGACTGCTCAGGGATCAGAAAAGTCAACTACAACTAAGGCTCCTAGACCTTGGAAACCAATAATTTTGATGTCAAATGGGCTAATGAAAGAAGGTTGCAGGACGCCCCTAAATGATCGCGTGCCTCTTAACCCGACTAATGTCGATGCAGCGCCCACACGAATGGTGCAACACGAGGCACATCGGCGTAACGTCACGGACACTCTACAACAACATTTTAGTGCAGTTAGACAATTGCGAAGTTCCTATGAGACCACCCAAAGAAGGGACAGGAACATAATTATCCGCGCCCTCGAACCGGTCATTCAGGATCCTAAACTTAGGAAATCTTCAGAAAGACAATTAATTTTAAGCGTTCTGCAAAACGCTGAGGTACCAGAATCGATGAAATGGCGTCGAGCTCACAGACTGGAAAAGCGAACTGTACCTGATACGCGAGCGAACCGCCTCAGACCGTTCCTAGTCGACTTTCGATACCTCAACATCCGAGATCTGGCACTAACTAAGGCCGACACGAAAGCTCAGACAATATCAGGCATAACGGTTGCAGGAGACAGCCATGTATCACAAACTTGACCCGTATGTGGCGATGTCGGCTGCACTAGAAATCACAAGCGAGCGTATCGGCACACACCAGCGTCAGGAAGCAAATCACAATTCTAAAGGAATAAAATAACGATGCAACAGTTTAGGAGGGCCAACCACCGACGATAAAAATGTCTTACATCTGTCGGGTTCATATCCTCATATCCAAAAACCGAACCTATCCATCTGAGGAAACCTCCAAGGGATTAGATGTTACTAATCTAAGGAACAAGCAGAAGACTAGATCACTGGAGCTGAAATGCATGCTGACGAATGTATGCAGCCTGCTCAATAAGAGAGACGAGCTGTAAACAGCGATTCACTCTGTGGATATTTGCTTGCTCTCAGAAACATGGCTTAAAGACGAAACAGATTTTGGGGATTGGGCGCGTGGGGTCCAGTGGTATCGCAGTGATTGTGCGAATGCCGTTGGAAGCAGCTGCTTATTATTGATCAAAATTTCTATAAGGCAGTCACCCATGAAATGTAACTGCAGTTGCGTGAGCATTCAAACCACCGTCAGCCTTCTCCGTGTCAACCCCCCATTGATAGTCTTCGGGGTGTATCGAAGTCCGGGTGCGCAACCAGAGGAAGACGAAGCATTGCTGAAATCATTCCAGTCGGTTTGCCAATAAGTCAACCGCATGCTAGTTTTGGGGATTTTAATGCTCCTGAAATCAACTGGCGACTGTGATCTGTCAATGATAGAGGTTCCGATTACAAATTGCTCAACCTAGTCAACAATTTCACACTAACACAGCATGTGAGAGTGGCCACGAGATCCCGACCTGGTAAGATAACATTAACACTAGAATTAATCAAAACTCGCCGTGGCACTGACATCACTAACGTGTTGACTGCGACACCACTTGGAAAGAGCGACCACATGAGGATTTATTTCTCGTTCCAGCTTTCTCCATTGGTAAAACAGGCACACAAAGTGCAACTTTTTCACCAAATCGGCCGCAGTAAACTGATATTGGAAGCTGATAGAATGACCTGGAACCCAACAGTTTCTGTACAGGATGTCGATAGTTTGTGGGCAAACTACGTTGGCAACCTCCTGGCTCTTACAGATAGGAACGCCCCTCAGACACAAGTAGGAGGAAGGGGTCGGAAGCCATGGGTTCGCCCCAGGGTCAAGAGAGCTTTCCAACGCAAATATGTAGCCTGGAAGGCATATATTCAGCAAAAGGGGAATTAAAAACTTCATGATATACAAAAAAGCTCAAAACGAAGCAATTAAGGTAGCAAGGAATGCTCGTCTCATCTATGAATTTACCTAGCACGTGACATTGAAAAGGACTCCAAGAGGTTTTACGGTTATGCTCAATCCAGGTAATCTCTAAGAAAGGAAATTGGGACCACACTTTCTTATAACGAAGAGATTATAACGATTGACAAAGAAATAACGGACGCATTCATGGCACAGTTTCAAAGTGTTTATCGCTCGAAAAATGGAGCACCTGAGCCTCAATTTAACACCGTGTGCGTCACCATGAAGGATCAGAATATTGTGCCACACGAAGTCGAGCGAGCATTATTCCAACTGAACAGTACAAAATCCGCTGGACCTTACCATACCCACCCCGGCTATGGTGAAACCTCTGGCCAAATTGCTGGCGTCGTTTTTTGCCCAACTGTTCAACCTCACATTAGAATCAGGGGTAGTTTTGAGGGACTGGAAACATGCAACTATAATTCCCACATTCGAAGATAGTAACCAGTCAGAGGTCGGAAAGTACAGACCAGTAAGCCTGACTAGAGTCGTCAGCAAAATCACTGAGCACAGGTTGCGTGAGAGGATCTGTCGATTTCTCTACGGGCAGAAATTCTTCAAAGCGCCCCAACATGGCCTTCTTAGAGGTAGATCTTGTTTCACCAACCTGCTGACGTTCTCAGACGCTACCACTGAGAAGTTGGATAGAAGGAAATTGGTCGATGTGTGCCACCTAGATTTCCAGAAAGCCTACGACTCTGTCGACCACAGGATTTTGGGCTGAAAGTTACGAGAAGCTGGAATTTCCCCTAATATCTGTAGGCGGATACAGGCGTTCCTATTTGGAATGTCGTTTGGAGTGAGAGTTAGAGGAGTACTGTCAAACAAGGGTTTTCCGCCAAGTCTAGTACCTCAGGGGTCGATCCTCGCTTCTCTGCTCTTCCTGGTATATATTTAAATGACTTGATCGACAACCTGGTCAGTGAATGTTGCCCGTATGCAGATGGCATAAAGCTGGTAGGAAATGCATCGGACTCGGACTCCCTCCAGAAGGACATTCTGAAGATCTGTGAATGGACACTGAGGTGAGAGTTACCATTAAAGATTCTCCAAAGTCATGTGCTTGCTAGTGCTTCTCAGTCATGAATGCTAGCCGTAAACCGTGAGTTCCTGAGCTGTCGTGTTCGGGAAAATTATTTTCCTGGAAGAAATCGTTTTAATAGCTTGGTCGCCGATGCAGAAATTGAAATCTCCCAAATCTGCATCATGGCCTCATATCTAATTGTTTTAACTGACCATTAATTGAAAACCACCTCCTCGTAATTGTTTTTCGAAAACCGGTATGGCTGTCGTTGTTGTGGACGTTTGCGTGTGCGAATGTTATCACAAGAATGCTGGGGTTATTTTTAATGCACTTTTTCATTTTTATCATTTGTTTTTTACTTCACTTCCAGTTGTTTATTTTTTATTTGTAGGAAATGGATTATATTGCGATTTTCAAGGCTATGTTTGAGGATCGCGAATTTTGCACTTTCTCACAGTTTCAGGAGTGTCTTCAAAGGTACATGGACGAAGTGGGCGTTATTTACGTTCGTGGGATGATCCGTAGGTCGAAAACTACTGTGAAGCACGATAAGGTAAGGTGACACGGTTTCCTGAAAACCGCGCAGATTTATTATCGTTGTACGAAGTACAAAAGGCGTAGGAGTGTATGCAGGATTGTGCAGCGTGTCTAGTGGGTTAACTGTTGTCAGTTTTAACGACCCAGTTCTCGTGATACATGTTGCAGATCACGATTTCATGTGATCCAACGAGATGCGTGTCTGGTTGTGGGCTCTTTCGAGTTGGGGTAAAACTACCCTGTCAATCGTCTGCTATATGAGTCCCATCCTAAGAGTCGTGGACTAACCGTTAGTGAACTGACCGAATGCAGGAGTCTGTTCCAGTACAGTACACCAACTGCTGACATAGGCAGTATGCAGCGGATGATTATGGGAGGTATACCACAACCGCTGACCTTGGAAACATCCGCCGCAAGTTAAAGCCTTCAATGTCAAGTGAATTTGTTGAGTATGGTTGATCACTGTATGTTAGAGAACCTTGATGAGGTGCTGTTGGTGATTAGTGCTATAGGTGTGGTGCGCCCTATGAGGGATGAAGACAACAGACATACGCATATCTGCTTCTCCCAACGAACGCAGATTGAACTATTCCGACGTTTCCCACATGTGGTGAATGTGGATGCAACTCACGGGACAAACAGGCACAGGTATGTCATTGTATATTTCCTCATACCTTCAAAGTTGGAAGTTATATCAGTTCCTGGTGACAGACGATATGGGGCACGGTCGATCCGTGATGTGCGGGTACGTTCGTAGTGAGAAGTTTGCTTCACTACGTTGACTTCGAAATTTTTCGGGAAATGATGGACGAGTCGATTGCGGTGAAAACATTTATCATGGATAAGATGGTGGCGCAGATGAGGGCAGCCCATGTAGTGTTCGGCTGCGACATCCTGCTGTGTTACTTTCATGTACGCAATGCCGTACGCAAGCATGTAAGTAGGTAAAATTCGTCTGTCATATCTGTTGAAAAACAAACTCTTTTCGCGGTTGTTTTCTCTTCCACCGAATGGTTACGGCAGACAATGAGGAAGAATAAGTTACACTGTTTACCGCAGGTTCAAACGTGATTTGTATATCATCGGACGAACAGATAGGAAACTTATTAATTATTTGTTGTGTAATCGGCTGTAGTTCAAGCCGAAGTGGGCCATCCACGCTCAAGGCGATGTTGTCCACTATGGCAATGGAACGAATAATAGGCTGTCCAAAAACATCTGAAGGGACGAACTCCATGACTCCTTTTCGAAACAGTGTCTGAGTGCAAGGTAAGCACTTCTCTAGTGATCACTTTGAACATTGCAGTTTTACGTGCAACAAGATGACGGCGCTTTCATCGTCGATTGCGTACACGGCACATGTGAATGCACTTTCTACCGTACAGTGTGGCTTCCGTGTATTTACATTCTGTCAGCGTTTCGTAAACATCTCTACCCCTACGGTAAGATCTTTTGCAGTGTTCATTTCCCTTTACAAAGGTCACGTCTCCACTCTTGAGTGGTGGCTTTCAGAGTACAATTTGCCAATTTGGCGGTTGGCAGGCCGGCAGCTTCGGCCGCTTGCTGCAACCAATTTCACCCGCCACTATAAAGCCCTTAATCATGTACTCGAAAAACTGCATGACTGCAACAGCCGCACGGCGGTGGCTTGCTCGAACACCATCACTGCTTTTGCTAGTGAGACAGGGGAGCGTGCTAATACCGGCTTATCCTTATACGACCTCCCGATGGCTCAGCTGCAAGTGGTAGGCAACAGGGGTGGGTGAAAATGCCTAAATCGTTGTTGCCGTGTGGACACTGCGGTGACCCCGTACAGATGGATAGCTATTGCTGTGGTGTCGATCAGCTGATTTTTTACTCC
>JTDE01004936.1:13259-40403 GCA_014338405.1 Paragonimus skrjabini miyazakii
GCCCCGTTATATAGGTGGCTCGCGACAAGACATCAACAATCACCGTCCCATTAACCATGCTTCAATTTGTTCTAGACTGTTGGAAGGGATAATAAAATGCCGCATGGCTGAATTCTTATTATCACAGAATCTTATAAACCACTCCCAGCATGGGTTTCTCAGCAAACGTTTGTGCATGACGTGCTAGCCGAAATTCTTCAATCATGTTACGAAATCTGCTGAGTCATGGAATGTAATTACTATTATACTTTCGGATATGCAAAAAGCTTTCGATCGCGTGCCTTATAACCGTCTTCTGATCAAAATGGCATTTTTCGGTATACGTGACCCATTGCTCAGTTTGTTTGTCTTTTACCTTAACACAAACCGTGAAAATAGAAAATAATAGCTCAACGCCCAGACCACTCAACAGTGGGGTGATTCAAGGAAACGTCCTGGGACCGTCACTCTTTCTTATGTACGCAAACGGTATATGCGAAGTTATCAAGTATGGCAAAATACTCCTATTCGCTGATGACATCAAACTTGTCTACACTTTCCCCATAGCGATCTCACTTCTTGTTTAGGAAATATACAGGAAGACTTCATGTCATTAGAGTCTTGGTGTCAAACTTGGCTGATGAAATTTTCAGCCAATAAATCCACAATTGTTGCACACGGTGGTCGTATACCACAGGACTATATAAAGCTGGATGGTCATGCGATTTCAACTGCCAACTCACTCTACGACCTGGTTATACGTTACTCAAACTCACTCAATTTCGCTGAATATATATCTTTCCTCGTAACTAAGATTAGGCGAACGACTGGATGCATTGGGCACTCATTCTTCCTTCTTGCAGTTCGGCGTACGACCACAACTTGAGTACTGCAGGTTCAAACACAGTCACTTGCGCAAGTCTAATAGGCTAGCTCTAGAAAGTCTCCAAAGTGCCTTTCCAAAAGGTTCACTTGTTTATCCCCCTTCTCTAAACTACAGAGAACGCTGCCAGGCGCTTGCACCGGATCGTCTTTGGCTACGGCGTCTCAAGCTGAACCTTGAACTCATGTACAATCTGGTTTATGGCAATAAATTCACTGTCAACTTCGAGATTCGCCTTCGGCATAGCTCAAAGTACAACATCAGAAGCAAAGAGTTCACTTTGATAGCTCTTAAACCTCTAGAACACTGCGTTCAATTTTTTCCTAGTAAAATATTCCTACATTTGGAACAAACTCCTACATACGATTAGAGCCGGTAAGAATATACATCAGTTCAAACGAAGCTTAGAAACTTTCCTGACATTAACGAACGTCGTTTATTTTTAAACTCTGCCTGCCTGAAGACGATATCTTTGAAACCGGACCTAATAACATCTAACCATTTGATATAATCTATAGACATATGAGGGGAAACCTATATCACACGATACAACGCCTCACACTCTTCCAACAGATCACAGCGAACAACATCACAATTCGACAAATTTCTCCATCCCGAAGCTTATCATAACTCCCGCGGAAAATGTTGAACTCGGAAGTTCAGGCTAAGTACCTACAGTACATCATTTCCAAATAAATACCGCTGAACGCCAAAACCAGTGGATAGTGGGGTGATTCAAGGAAGTGTTCTTGGACCACTGCTCTTCCTCATGTATATAAATGACGTATGCGATGTTATTAGACATGACAAACCCTTTCTGTTTGCTGACGATATTGAAATCGTTAACACATTTCGCTAGCCCAGCAGCCTCGTCTCGTATCTAGCATCATTTGAGTCGTAGTGCAAAACATGGCTCATGACGTTCTCACCAAACAAGTCGAACATTATCACTTATGGTTGTCAAATACCCAATGGGTCTGTCTCACTAGACGCTCATCATATTGACACCGCCACATCCGTTCGTTATCTAGGAATATGATATTCAAACTCCTTCAATTTCAATGAACAAGTACGCTTTCAGTTAGCAAAAAATAGAAAAACAATAGGTTGTATCAAAAAGACATTCGGTCTACCGGATGCGAGGCGGGTTGTTTACAAAATGTGCACTCGACCTCAACTTGAGTATTGCACCTTCATTTACTGTCACCAAAGCAAATCCGATAGGATTGTTTTAGAAAACCTCCAACGATCTTTTACCAAAAGCTTAATAGGATATTCATCCTTACTCACCTATAGTGACCGTTGTCAAGCACTTGGCATTGATCCAATTTGGTTACGAAGACTAAAGTTGTATCTTACGCTTCTGTATAAGCTTTCACACTCGGACGCCATCACCACATCGTTTGCCGTCCATTTCAAAGACAGCTCCTCATATGGTCTAAGAAATAAGGTTTCCACCTTGCCAACTCTGCTAGCTCGCAAAAACGTACGAACCAACTTCTTCATTGTGAAATATTCTTACATTTGGAATAGACTTCCGAATGAAGTCAGAGTCAGTAACAGCATTCAGCATTTTGAAAAAGGCCTGGACAGCTTCCTTACATCATCAAGCATAATGTCAGTCTTCAAACTTTGTGTGTCCTCTGATGACCTTTTTGAATGTGGTCCAAATAACGTTTGGCCGTCAACAGGATAAACGCGTGTATCCGTCTTTACTATCAGCGTCCTATTTGAAACAGCTTGCCTGAAACTGTTTACTGCGTATCCACCGTTTACTCACACCACATCTCGCATTTGATTCATTACGCACTCAGTGAAACCACATCATTTTACTCACGTGCGTCACTAATATAGAATTGTACTTAAAACAAAAGAGGAAAAGGATTATATCTTACATATATACTTTTCCACATTATATATATATATATACCTATTCGTAATAACCTGTTCACCTTGGTGATCACTCAGACTTTAATTAATGTAGCCAGTATTGACGGTTAACTAGGCTAGCAAACAGAAACTCTCCACAGAAAACTGTAAAACTAAAACACTCCTTCGTTTACCCTATATTAACTAATTATAACCCCAAGTCACATCGTGCGTTGTATCCCTTACATCAACCTATTCTCATGATCCATCATTCATAACCTTAGAGTGCTATGGAATACATATTCGACCTCATATTTCACATATATACTTTTCCATAGTTTATACAGGAAATACAAATTCGGCAATTGTGTAGTTCACCGGTATGGTGCTTCAAGGCCGAAACGAGTTGGAAATGGCCATTTTGGCGCGAAAAGATATTTTTCAAATTTTTCATGTAATATTAAAATGCATATTACGGGACAAATATATAGATTTATCCGAGCATACTAGTGGTGTTGTAATGGAAAAAACAGGTGCATCTAAATATCTCTAATATTTGAACATTTGTTGAAAAAATGTGTCGGCATTTTTTTCGATAAAAGCATAATGTTGGCTTTCCTAATCGATTTCACGTTCTGAAACTGCTTCCATTGAAATTCTCGTGGTGGAATACATCTTATCATCTTGCAGAAACGTACAATTTCGCGCGGTTTTGGAGATATAATACAATTTGTAATTTCCAACCACGTTGTGTTCATATCGCATTGTACACGAAATATCGCAGTAATTCCTAATGAAAACTATGTTGCCACGGTTGTTGGTTTGTTACACATCAGAATTATATATTCAGCCTGTTTCCCCGATAGTATTTCCGATGGAAAACGATCTACGTTATCACCTGATTGTTTCTACCTACGGTGTGGTGTAAACATGCATAACACGTCCCACCCTATCATTGAAAACGTGAGTTTTGTTTTGTTTATTGCTTATTGATCATGCTTTAAGGTAGCTGGCCATATGTACGCGAATCAACGCTCATTTATTCGACGGGTGATGACCAACTTTGATGCTCGTTATTTATCTGACGAAAACATTGATTCCCGCTTCTACCGATTCAGCTACAACCTCTTTATCTTCGAGCCATGGATGCTTATGATTCCGATGACTGTTGGTCTATGTTTTTGCCGGCTGCAGACGTCACTGACGGCAGCCAGTATTTTATCTCAGTTTTTTCCGGAACTGACGGACATCTTTATAACTCACCATGAACTGTCCCAATACAAGTTTATTTTGACACCTGCAGTGTTCATTTTTACAACGGTGATCATAGCATGAATCAGCTGGACAGAGCAACTACAAACGTGAACATATGCGGGATACTTAGGAGTTTATGATAGCTTAGGTAAACTGGACGGGGCAACTACTAGTGTGAATACATGCGGCATACTTGAGCGTTGATCATAGCTTAAGTCAATCGGACGGAGCAACTACTAGCGTGAATATATGGAGCATACTTAGGCATTGATCATAGCTCAAGTCAACGGAGCAGCTACCAATGTCAACGCTGTATGCATGAATCGGAATGACCAACGCGAGCAAAAATGTCAATGTATATTATATAATTCATAAGAAGTCATTGTGGGACAAGGTGAAAAGCAGTTTGCCAATCACATTTCCAGAATTCTGCTGTCGCCAAATAATCTCCTGAAGGTGTGACTGGGAAGGCTTTACGTTTGATCCAGCTATAGAACGGAAATGCTTCTTGGCAAAGGACCAAAGGTTTTCTATGTTCTCTATGTGAATCAAACTATTGTCAGGATCCACAAAATTTTCTGAAGGGTTGATCGTCCAATGCTCGTAATGAGCTATTCCATCCAGAGCTCTATAGGATCTCCATTCGTCTGTTATGACGATGGTGTTCGGCTGAAAGCAAATGAGTGAAATAATGTAACAGGCTTACCCGGACATATCTTCGGATGATGGGCAATAATGTAGCTGTATTCCGTCTGTTCCCAGGGCAGACCGCCATGAACGCCTCCCGCGTCTCTTTTTCAATGCCACCTATTACCCATGTCACCGTTTGCTTCCACTTACGATACTCAATGCCAGGCGTATGCAACAATGAAAATTAACGACTGTTTTGAAGCTTATTTTCGACGTTGTGGCTGTGAATATTATGCTGCTTTTGAACATACTGGCAGCCGTCGGTGAAGTCTGCAGCCGGCAAAAACATAGACCAACAGTCATCGGAATCATAAGCATCCATGGCTCGAAGATAAAGAGGTTGTAGCTGAATCGGTAGAAGCGAGAATCAATGTTTTCGTCAGATAAATAACGAGCATCAAAGTTGGTCATCACCCGTCGAATAAATGAGCGTTGATTCGCGTACATATGGCCAGCTACCTTAAAGCATGATCAATAAGCAATAAACAAAACAAAACTCACGTTTTCAATGATAGGGTGGGACGTGTTATGCATGTTTACACCACACCGTAGGTAGAAACAATCAGGTGATAACGTAGATCGTTTTCCATCGGAAATACTATCGGGGAAACAGGCTGAATATGTAATTCTGATGTGTAACAAACCAACAACCGTGGCAACATAGTTTTCATTAGGAATTACTGCGATATTTCGTGTACAATGCGATATGAACACAACGTGGTTGGAAATTACAAATTGTATTATATCTCCAAAACCGCGCGAAATTGTACGTTTCTGCAAGATGATAAGATGTATTCCACCACGAGAATTTCAATGGAAGCAGTTTCAGAACGTGAAATCGATTAGGAAAGCCAACATTATGCTTTTATCGAAAAAAATGCCGACACATTTTTTCAACAAATGTTCAAATATTAGAGATATTTAGATGCACCTGTTTTTTCCATTACAACACCACTAGTATGCTCGGATAAATCTATATATTTGTCCCGTAATATGCATTTTAATATTACATGAAAAATTTGAAAAATATCTTTTCGCGCCAAAATGGCCATTTCCAACTCGTTTCGGCCTTGAAGCACCATACCGGTGAACTACACAATTGCCACATATTGTACATTTCATCTCACATATATTCTTTCTCACATTTTATACATTGAATACATATTCTCCCAGGAAACATATGGCCAAATCTGAGGTGTTGGCCAAAATCTGGCCAACGTTTGGCCACACAGTAGGCGAATCATATAAGAATAATGACTGGTATTAACTACGCTCATTGTGATATTCAAGGGAGCTGTTAAAAATTTCTAAACCACATTATCATACGCAAATCTTAAACCCAATACATTCACGACTACCTCAATTTTGTGCACCCTTGTTAATCCGTGTATCTATTGAACGCGCATTTACAGTTTCACTAGTTTCGTGCGTGGTGAGTTCGGTTGTGTTGCATCGCTTGCAGTCTGTGATCATTCACAGTCTCGTTGAAAACTTTGTAAATGCGTTAAATTAATTTCCTTATATCAAGTTCCTTGTTCCGGCCTTATTCACGGTGACTTGATTACATTAATTACACGTAAGTGGCTGAAAACTTTTTTGCAGAAAGTGGAATTTGCACAAGTTCAATGAAATTTTCTACATCATTCCGGGGGCATTCATGAATGAATCCTTCATTTTATGAGACAGCTGTGAGTTCTCTATCAGATTGTCTAAATACATTATTGTTGTATCTTGCTTATTAGCTGGGATTTTCCACTTTTAATTCATGCTAAAAACTTGTTTCTTTTGCAGATATCAAGGCATGTAATGAATATCAACCACTTGAAGATATTGACGAAAAACAGGACGTTCATTTTAATACGTGAGACTTTCTGTTAACTGCCTGCAGTCTCCATTTTCATTGAAAAAATTGTTTGATAACTGTTTTTTTTCAATAATTCCAAGAATTACTAATTCATTGCTCGGTTTAGGAAAGTAGACGGTAGCTCTCATCGTGGTTGAGTATACTAGGCGCTCAGGGAACACTAAGGGAACGGTCGTGCTAATAGCACCGTAAAATTCAGTAAACGGAGCGCTCGCAAATTTTTTCGCTGGCCGACTACCCCTCTGGCCAAACTGGAGTCAGACCGACTCCGGTAACTGGTGCAGGCCGGATCCGGTCCAACTGGTGGCCAGACACGGTCCGATTCTGGGCCAACTCCGTTTAGTTTGCTGGGCTACCTTATATCTCACACATACACTTTTCCACATTTTATATATATGCCTATTCGTAATAACCTCTTCACCTTGGTAATCACTCAGACTATAATTAATGGTAGCCAATACTGACGGTTCACTTGGTCGGCATACAAAAACTCTCCACAGAAAACTGTTGGAAAAAATACTTCCTCGTTTACCTTATACAGACTAATTATAACCCCAAGTCACATCGTGCGTTGTCTCCCTTGCCTCAACCTTTCCCCATTATCCATTATCCATAACTGTAGCGTGCTATGAAATACATATTCTACCTTACATCTCACATATATGCTTTCCCACATTCTATATATATGCCCATTCGTAATAACCTGTTCACCTTGGCAATCGATCAGACTATAATTATCGGTAACCAGTATTGACGGTTAACTTGGCCAGCATACAAAAACTCTCCACAGAAAACTGTGAAAAAATATATTCCCCCGTTTACCCTCTATAATCTAAGTATAACCCTAATTCACATCATGCGGTGTCTCCTCTGCCTCAAACCCTCCCCATTATCCATTGGTAACTGTAGCGTGCATTGAAATATATACCCTACATTAAACATTGACCATATAAAACAAACTGATGTCAAAAATACATAGTAAACCCACTGAAACATCGATTCATATGGTGTGTTGTCACCCTGCTTCGAAACCCTCCTCGTTAACCATTAGTGACTGTTGTAGGCTACGTAATATAGATTCTAGCTTAAACATCGACCGTATAAAACGAGCTGACATGAAAACTACATAATAAATCCACTGAAACATCGATTCATATGGTGTGTTGTCACCCTGCTTCGAAACCCTCCTCGTTAACCATTAGTGACTGTTGTAGGCTACGTAATATAGATTCTAGCTTAAACATCGACCGTATAAAACGAGCTGACATGAAAACTACATAATAAATCCACTGAAACATCGATTCATATGGTGTGTTGTCACCCTGCTTCGAAACCCTCCTCATTAACCATTAGTAACTATTGTGAGCTGTAAAATATAAATTCTAGCTTAAAAACTAACCCTATAAAACAAATTGATGTCAAAACTTCAAACGGAGTTTTGATTATCACGTGATAATCAGTCTAGAAGTAGTTGCTGGTTACCCAATTATCGCCGAATGCCATAACCATTATTTGCGAATACTGCATACTTTATTGAAACAGCGCAAAACTATTAATATCGCGTAAAGTTTTTGTCAAAATATATAACATTTACTTTAATCTTCATAGTAAATGTGATTACTTCCCATTTTCCCATTTAAGACATGACATTGCGCTCTTTTTCTTACTCCCACGAGCATAGGTAATGCAAGGAAAATTTTCGCCATGAACGGGCGCTCAAAACCCCATATTGGCTGAACGATTAACGAAATTTTCAACTTTTTGACGTTTTCGCGCAATCATCGACCTCCTGCGCTGGAGTTTGCTCAATTCTTCGTCCGATTCTGAAACTTCCCGTTCTCCTTCGCCAAAACTGAACTATTTCAACATTTTTCCGAATGAATTTACACAAATAACGGCGAAATCCTTCGAAGAATAATTTGCGCGTATTTTCCCGCGTGACCTTGAAATAATTGAATTGTCGTCTTTATCTAACCTTGTAAAAAGTAAATTAATGTAATATCCTTTTTTGGACTAAATCCGTGGAACAGACGAACTACCTCCTATCATTATGTGTGAGTCGAACGTTGTAAACTGTGACTATTATCCATCTGATTACCTCTTCTGTGGTCAACAGATTTCATGTTTGTCTTGTTATATATCCATTTGTTGCTTGTACCGCATTTCATTATCTGTCATGATCGCGCATATCCGAGCGTATTTCTCACAAATGCGTTGTGAAATATATATATTATTAAGTCCAACCCGGTCGCGCAATCACTTTGCTTGAAAGCAATGGTTGTTGATTTTGTTAAGGTCTGTTGTATAATTTTTGTGATTGCCGTGCGTTGTTTGATTAGTGTTCAAAGATGGTTCTCTGTTTTATAATTTTCCTCAATATTAATCTGAATTAATCAACTTTAGTCTTATATCAGCTACTGCAACTGTTTCCCTTACTCTCATTCAGCCTGAGACCTGTACATTTCCAAGTGCAAAAACAAAATATTCTTTTCCCCTATTTTTCTGGGGTACTATATAAGTCTCACCATTTCTCGACGAGCAAACAGTCGTTTCGCTCCAACCCAACCAATGACCATTTGTTTGAGTAACCTGAATTCCGTTTTACCATTTCTTATTATTGAGCGGTGCCTAGTTATCGAATATTTTGTACGGGCACAGTCCTTATTCCATTTCTGAGGAAGTTCCACAGTTGAGGTGGGAGATTTAATTTTCATGTACGTTGATTCAATTAGTACCGTACTGAATCCAGTTTTTACGAGCATCTTCTCATTATCCACTTCCAGGATAGACTATCTTTTCTGTCGTTAGATATTGAGAAATGCATCCACTAGATCAACGGATTACGCGTAGCACGGTGTGAACTAGAGTCATTGGCGAACGAATAAATAATGTTGTTCTTTACATTGAAATAATCAACCGCGTCAATCTGTTAGTACTTTGCGGAACTTACCAAATGTTATTCAACAATCAGCCGCTTCAAAATCAGACCAAGTAATAGAAGTTCAAAAAGATCTGGTAACTTATCCCGGGCCTGTACGCACTACTTTTAGGGGAGTAAAACTGTATGGCGGTTGACGATATGGCTACTTCTACCTTGACGGTAGTTAGAAGTGTGCGGGTTAATTTCTGAAAGTACGATGGTAAACGAAGTTCGCGGAAGATATCCAGAAATTAACAGATTTACCACCAATTAGCTACATCTGACCTCTGGCAGGTATCTTTACTTCATCAGTAAGGCTAAGTTTGTATCTATCATCGAATCCTCATGGAATACTGTAGGTTCGAGAAAAATCAGAGCGAGGTTGGCTATGACAGCTCGCTGTCTGACGCTTGCCACGAAAAGCTGCAAACTTTTGTCTGCCACATTCTGTATGCTAGTGGGGTTTCCTTGGCTTTAGATGAGGCAACAAAAGTTATGCTGGTCAGCGCGTAGTCTGGCGGCTGTAAACGCCTTCTCAATTTGTAAAATAATCTTCTTCATTTGAACCCCGAAATAAATGTTCTTTCTAATTTTGAACGGCTGCTGCTGTCTGCATACTACGGTTGTACTTAGCTCTTTAATCATTACTTGAGGAGTGAAAAACATTGCTGTCAGCACTTGAGGAGTACTAATCCCCCGGTTCATTTTCCACAGCACTCAACCTTTGCGGCATTTTCACCGATTTGGCTAAAGTGCCAAACATCGAGACCCACGTTGCGTCACCTGGACTTTGAGAAATGTGGCGAGTGAACCGAGGTCGAACAACATGTGCCCAGGCAACGGTAACAAAAGAGCCTGGCATATTACAATCTGTTATTCCATGGTATAACTCAGTGATGGACGATGGATTCGCAGCAGAAGCTGATGAACGACAGTAAAGAATCAGTAGAAATTTCCTTAATTTTGTTTACAAACGATGTTTCATTCTTGTAAAACAACCTTTTGTATCACCTTTCATTTTGTTGAAATTGGTAAACGTGACCTTGCAATACAATACAAATTTTGTGCACGTCGGTCTGCACTTCTCTTCGTTGCGCAGTCATTTGACGATACTACACGGATCTATCGTCCAACTTTTTAGCTCCGTTGTACTACGAACATCGTCGTATCCCGGATCGCGCTTCAGCAGTCCACGGCAATTCTGTGATATTACCCACTTCCGGATACTGGTGATTTGGAATATTGTGGTGGCAATCTCGAACACTCGCGAACACTTTACTGTGAGTCAAATCCTTTTGATTATCATAACTGGCTGGAAACTTGTAACTATTTTGTCCAATTCATTCATTTTGTTATCAATTACAGCTTAGTGAGGTACGTTCGCATCTACCTAGTCTATTCCGCAACTAGTCCTGACTACTACACATTGGTGAGCCCCGACGTATCCAACCTCTCCTAACCTTTCTCCATCGTCATAAATCAACGAACTCTTAGTATCTTCACGTTGTGTTAACTTATCTTTCCCGTTGTTTTGTTCAGTCATCTCATGCGTTAACGTGTTCAATACCCCATTAATTTTGCATGTCAAAAGTGTCCTTCGTTATCATGTCCGATTAAGACGATTCAACCGAGCAGTTGGCCACATCCGTGCACATCAAACTGCCTGAATTTGGAGTCAACGACCCTCGTCTCTGGTTTAAACAAGCTGAAGCTCCCTTTCGAACAAGGCGTATTAAGTCACAAACCATGATTTACGCCTACATAGTTCAGTCCATACCGACAGAGATCGCTGAAGAAGTCTCGGATCTTATTGATAACATGCCTGAAGATCAACCGTACGATGAAGTGAAAGACGCCTTAATTAGCAGAGTGGGTGTTTTTGTACAGCGGAAGCTAGACCAACTATTTTCTGAAATGGAGCTAGGTGACCGCAAGCCATCCCAACTCCTAAGACACATGAAGCAGATACTTGGGGGCGGAAAGATGGACGACACCATTTTTTGACAGTTGTGGATGAAAAATCTACCATTGTTGACTCGTGAGATTTTGGTTACGTTCAGCAGTGCTGTGCCTATAGAGGAGCTTGCGGAAGCAGCCGACAAAATGTTGAATGTTAAACGTGATCCCCAGTCGAAGAATACTGTTACCAGCCAGCCTTATGATGACCTGCGTCACCAAGTAAAGTGATTGACCAAACAGGTTCGGTCACTGGATTGCAGCCTGCACTCTCGATCGCACGAACCACGCAGCCGAGCCAGAACACCATCTCGACGTCCGACAGCCCCAGCACACGAAGACCATGGTCATTGTTGGTATCACCGTACGTTCGGTCGCCGAGCAAAAAAGTGTACTCAGCCTTGCACCTTTACTACCTCACAGATATAACAGGGAAACGCAGTGACCAGCCAGTGACGGCGATGGCTGTGCCTGGTGTCTCCTACAAATGTCGCCTTTTCTACATCCCTGACAAATCTGCAGGCTACAATTTCCTAGTAGATACCGGTGCTGAGGTAAGCGTAATTCCCTGCGCCGCAGGCGACCGCCAACGTTGCCAGCCTGTTTTCTTCTTAAAGGCAGCCAACGAAATACTGATACAAACGTACGGTCGACGATCACTCACCCTTGACCCTGGACTGCGACGTCAATTCCGCTGGATTTTTTTGGTGGCAGACGTTCATACCGCAATTCTGGGTGCCGATTTCCTATCTTATTTTGGTCTCTTGGTAGATATTCAACACCACACGCTTCTGAACGGTCCGACTCCCTTGAGTGTTAGGGGTAAATTAACCAACCTGAATTCCGTCGGAATCCATATGGCATTACCCAGGCCCTAAAACTATTCTCAACTGATCCAACAATACACGCAGCTCACCAGTCCGTCGTATCACCAGCATTCTCTGAAACACGACGTGACACATACCATAGTGACCAAAGGACAACCAGTAACTGCTCGCCCCAGACGTCTTCCCTCCGGAAAGCTGAAAATTACTAGAGCGGAATTTGACCACATGCTTCAGCTTCGTATTATCTGCCCACCCAAGAGTGCATGGTCACCCCCATGCATTTGGTCCCTGAGAAAACACCAGGCAATTGAAAACTATGTGGTGATTTCCGAGCACACAATAATGCTGCCGTATCCGACCGTTATCCGATTCCCCGAATTCATGACTTTCCTCTGACTCTCCATTCTAAGCGCATTTTCTCTAAAATCGACCTGGTGCGTGCATATTACCAAATCTCCGTCGCTGAAGAAGACATTCCAAAGACTGCGATAACAACTCCATTTGGTTTGTACGAGTTGCTTCGAATGCCCTTCGCCCTTTGACATGCAGCTCAAACATTCCAGCGTTTTATGGATCAAGTTGTACGTGGCCAAGATTTTGTCCTTGTTTACCATGACGATGTTTTGGCCGCCAGTCGTTCTCCCGAAGAACATGAAATACATCTTCGTGTTTTACTGGAACGCCTGAATGGATACGAGATCTCCACTAATTTACCAAAATTAGTTTTTGGCATCTCATCCCTCGAAGTTCTTGGATATTTTATAGACGCAAGTGGCATCAACCCCTTGGACACCAAAGTGCAAGCGCTTCAAGAATATCCCATTCCGGATTCCATTAAAAACTTCAACCTTTTATCGGAATTTTTAAATATTATCGTCGTTTTATCCCTCACTGCTCACAGCCTTTGAAACCATTAACCGATATACGCCGTGGTTCTGGAAATGGCGTTGTTTTAAGTCCTGAGGCTCTACAAGCGTTCAACGACGTTAAGAAAGCATTCAGCGACGCAACGACCCTCACTCATTTTAATCCAGAGCCGACCGCCTGTCTGGTCCTCTTGACAGATGCGTCCAACCATGCTGTTGGGGCAGTGCTTCAGCGATGCGTCGACGGCGAATTACGGCCAATCTCATTTTATTCACAGGAGCTACCACCCGCGCAGGCCAATTATAACACTTTTGGTCGTGAGCTTCTTGCTATCTATTTGTCCATTAGACATTTTCGTCATCTGTCAGAAGGAAGGAATTTCACCGTGTTAACAGACCATAAGCCTTCAATCTGCGCCTTTAACACGAGTCAAGACAAATATTTCCCGCGCAAAATTCGGCACCTTGAGTTCATAGCCCAGTACACAACAGACATCCGACACACTGACGGAAATTTTAATGTGGTTGCTGATGCGTTCTCCGGACTATACGTTAACGCTGTTTCTAGCCTGTATGACATAAGCCCCGAGAAAAACGCTGAAACTCAAAGGCCAGATCCCGATTTTCCATCCATTTGCATATCACCTTTCGAACGTTCCCGTGTCTCCTTACCTTCTTCCGAGTCCACTATTGTGTGTGATACTCCCACAGGCATCCCACGTCCAATCCTACCCTCTTCTCTTCGTCGACCTATTGTTCTCCATTTGCACTGTTTGTCCCATGCTGGTGTCCGCGCCACGCTCAAACTAATTGCTGCACGTTATGTTTTGCCCGATATGAACAAAGATGTGCGCTGGTGGACTAAGTCATAACGTCATTGCCAGAGGAGCAAGGTACATCGCCACACCATCACCTCCCCTGGAAATTTCCCCACTCCAGACGCACGTTTCCCTCACGTTCATTTTGACTTGGTTGGCCCACTGCCCCCATCAAACGGTAAAACGTTCCTGTTTACGTGCATCGACAGATTTACACGAAGGCCTGTTGCTGTTCCCCTTAGCGTTATTTCGTCCGAAACAGTCGCCAAAACGTTCCTCGAACATTGGATTGCCAATTTTGCGGTCCCACTGTTTGTCACTACAGACCGAGGTTCGCAATTTCAGTCAACCCTCTTTCGCAACTTGACCCGTCTGTTGGGTTGTGACCACATCAGGATAACTGCATACCATCCTGCTGCTAATGGGATCGTTGAACGTTTTTACCGACAGTTGAAAGCATCACTCATGTCGCAGTCGACACAGAGTTGGACGGAGCGCTTACCACTCATCTCACTGAGTATCAGATTCGTCCTGAAGGAAGACATACAATGTTCCACCGCTGAATTAGTCTACGGAACCACACCACGTCTCCCAGGTGATCTTTTCAACCAAAACACACAAGCTGCAACAGATCTGACGAACTACGCACACCGTCTCAAATCACATATGAAAGCACTCCGTGCCATTCTTGCTCGACAACATTCTTGGTATCAACAACTCAACAAGGGCTTGATGACTTGCACTCACGTTTTCGTTCGTCTATCACCTTGCGACGGTCCTTATAAAGTGATCTTGCGAACGGACAGGGTCTTCACCATCGAACGTTCTGGAAAGCACGCTGCTGTGAGCATTGTTCGTCTCAAACCTGCTACGTTGACACGCATCAAGAATCTCCCTCCTAATCATTTACTCATGTTGCCGAACCACAGAACCCTGAGGCATCCATCCCCTTCACTTCCCACGCATTAGACTCTTCGCCCACAATTGACAGTACTGATAAAAGAGCACGTTCTCCCCACCCGTCTACCGACTGCTCGTCGGTCTGAGATATGGAAATATGATTCAACTACCTGAAAAGATCTTAAATTAACCATTTCTATTGGTAGCAACATCGCAGATTTCAAATACCGTGTAAGCTTTGGATTGAAAACAATGTAACAAGTAGTGGGTTCATTTGCCGAAATCTGCCACAACGCGTTCAACCTAATACCTACCTCGCTTGCTGAAGTTGCGATAATTAAGCAAAGCGCCTTTGAAATAGGTCTACTCAACCCTCGCCAAATCAATGGAATCTATTGACTGCGCGGATCTGGCTTGTGTAATAAACTATCTCTGGGAAGTTCCAGGCTCACAGGGGGCAATAAAGATGTGGTCACAAAAATCTACCACCTAATTTGTGGAAAACAGGTTTGCAGAAATACGTTATGCAGTAGATGAGAGTCTTTGGTTTTGCTTCGGCCTTGAATCAGTAGACGAACGTTCAGGAATTTTGGGATATTGTTTGGCTGCTACCATTTGTTTTCCAGCTCTTACCACATTCTCTAGTAAGGGCTAAGCGGGCCCTAACACAATATCTAATGTCAACTTTTTCATGCAAAATCACAGGTCCATAAGAACTTCAAGAGACACCAAAGCCATCAGCTGCTGAGAAGTACTTCTGCTCGGGCCCATCCTTCCGAATCTTTGAGCATTGCACTCGTGGCCGAAATTTTGAATAAAATCGACGTTCCAGCAAACAATATTTAGGCACTGTTACGACCAAACCGTCTTTGAGTAACGCGTAGGCATACAGCGGCCACCGAATTCAAGAAGCGATTTGAACTATGGTTTCACCGTACTGCGGAGTAGTCAATCAGATGGGCAAAACAAGCAGCTGCGCAGTTTAAATGTGGCAGTGAGTGTTGAGATTAAAATGCACAAGTCGACTACTCAAAGTTGAATCGATGTTGCAGAAGGCATGCACAGATTGACCCCAAAAGTCCCCTCAATAAATCAGACAGAACAGCATAGGTTCGTCTCGAGCGAGCACTAAGAGGATAAGCAGGCTGATCACACAGACCATGGAACTAGCAAAATAATATATATGAGTGAGTTTCTCCGGTTAGAACGCGAAATTAGGGAGGAGTTGTATACAAACAGGACAGCAATAAACTTGGGATACCACAAACAGTTGAAATGTTTACAACAAATCGGGTGACCGCGCGATACAATAACAACTAGGAAGTCAACACTTTCGGCCGTTGAGCACGCAAGCAAGCCGTAATTGTATGCCATGTCATCGGCTTGCGCAAGCCTTCAAAAGCTTGAGATAGTAAACACGATCACCCAAATTAGGCGGACTGCAAGCAAATCCCAAGTACTCAACTTATGGCAGGTGGACCAATGTTATCTGTAGACCATTACAACAGCATTGATTGGCTTACGCGACCTCTTACTAAGTTGATTCTACTTCCCATTCGAACGTTGTCCACAAGCAACAAAAGTAGAATGGACTTGCGCAGTTCTGCAAGCACTTTCAACAGGCCCATTCAGGAGGGCATTTTCGGACCGCTAATTTCTTCACCTATATAAATATCATATGTTGTGATAACACTACGGTTACCATTTATATTTGTTCAAGAGGTTAAGGTTGTCCGTGAGACAAAGGTTGCACTTGGTAAACAGTTGCTACTTGCCTGTATGACCTTCCTGTATCTCCTGCCATTGAAAATATGTGACAGCACTTTGAGGAACAATTCACAACAGCATTCACCAAAAAGATCGGTGCTGCATGCTATGGACACGCGGGCTTGCGAGACGGAAACTACGCAACTATCTCCTATTTGGTTTGAGAGTATAATGCAGCGTTTGAAGCTTCCACAATGAACCCGGATAATGCAGTCAACAGAGCAACATCCCGAAGTACTTGTTGTCAACTGGACGAATATTTTCGGAGATACGAGTACTGTTGGTGGGGAAGGCAATGTAAAGGCAATGGTGAACGGCTACGCTGATTGTCAACATCACAAGGAGTTCTACGATTCGTTCATGAAGATTTTCGGTCCATTCTTCCAGTCTGCTAAGACACTGGTCAACGTGGACACTGGATGTTCCTACACCCAGTCACAGGATATAATGGAAGTCTGCCGCAAACACTGTGGTAGCTTACTAATCCTTCCTACTGTTATTGGCCGTATGATCGTGAACAGCCAGCCGCAACAGGCCACCACATGGTCACTAGCCCTTGTCCCGGATTTATCAAAGTTGCAAAGACGATTATGTAAATGCGTTATGACAAGGCTATAGGCGAGGACGAAATGCTAAATAGAATACAAAAAGTGGCAGACCGGCAATGAGACGTGCTCTACTCCTGCTGGTTCGTTCCATATGGGTATAAATGCTACAAGGCTTCAAAAATGCCCTGATTCCCGACAGCTATCTTCTGAGCTGCACAGGCAAGGTGCTTACAAGATTCGTCTTAAAACGGCTGAATGCGGACCTTTTGGAGGCCAAGGTTCCAGAAGAATAGTGCGTATTTCTGGCCAGTCGCAATACGATCGACTGAGTGTTTGTTGCTCGGAAACATCAGGAAAAGTTCCGGGAATGTAAACAACCCCTGTATACCTTCATGTGAACTTCACCAAGCCGTTTGATTCTGTGAGCTACTTAGCGTTGTGGACGGTGCTTGGTAAGTTCGGATGTCCAGATAACTTCATCAGTTTGACCATAATGTTGTTTGTGGGCATGAAGATGAAGGTATAGTGGTGAGAATCGACCCCTGATAATTTACCTGTTCTCCTCGGCATGTAGCAGGATTGAGTCTTAGCCCCAAACCTATTTAGTTTATATCCACTTACCATGCTAACAGCTGCGTTGCAGGACTCGGAGGCGTGAGTACCGGATGGATGGGCGCCTACTGACTGTTCGGCGTTTGGGCACCCCAAACCGGTTACTTACCTAAACGGTGGGCATACTTCAGTTTGCAGATAACAACACACAATTTCCAAGCAGCGTATACCAACTACAGCGACTCGCCAAGGCTTTCGCGATCGCGGCATCAAAGTTTGTACTGGACATCAACGTAGGTAAGACAATTTCCTTCTTTCATCCGTTTTAGGGCGGAAGTGCTCTCTCTACACGTGTACCCGCAATCCGCACCAGTAAAGAAGATTTCGAGAGCCGCACAGATTTCGGCTACTTGGACAGCAGTTTGTCCACAGATACGTCCGCGGACCACAAATCGAGAGGTAGCGGGGCAAGCGCTGGTGTTGCTTTTGGACGTCTTAGAAGGCGTGTCTGGGAGAATAACAGCCTGGCGATGGCCACCAAACTCTGTGTCTACGCCTCAATGGTGGTATCTATACTACTGTGCGGCAGTGAATCTTGAACATTGTATCCGCGGAACGTGCACTACCTGAGTTGTTTCTGTTCGCAGTGTGCATAAGACACATCTTGGTTACCCGGTGACAGAACATGCTTCCAAACACCGAGCTACTGCTCGCGTGAGCGAAATGGAAGCCATGCTGGCGTTGAATCAGCTTCGCCGGCTAGGTCGCTTTCCTTAGATGGGCGATATCCGTATGCTAAATCGGCTGCTGTACGGACAACTGAAGTCAAGTAAATGCAATCTCGATAGTTACAAGCGAAAATAGCAAGATGTTACCCAGGTAAATCTTTCACATTGTGATACTGATCCTGGATCTTGAGGCTGCATGGCGTTGAACTGGACGGTCCGGGAACTACGGACCATACGAACATCCGCATGTTCAACGGGTAACTGCTTCGCAGTCGAGAAGGGAAGTGCATGGTTCGCAAGGGAATAATCGAGGCTATAGTTCGTGATGACTTGACTGTATGACGTTGCGATATGTGTGGCTGGGAATGCGCTGGCCGCCTCGGAGTAGTAGGTCACCAACGTATTCATAGTACACCGTAGATGAAGCGACAGTGAGGACGTTAGACACGAAATCGTTACATCAGTTGTGCCCATTTATTCTTGTTCACATCAGCCAACGATTACTGTCGATTGACAACTCACCCGCTCCACTTTTAAAAACCTGGATGCTTGTGGCCTTCTACCTTTCCTTTTCTTTAGCTTTATCGGTGTACCTTATGGCTAATGTTTTGTCTGTTTACTTCCAATACAACCTTGAATTTCGCCTTTTCCTTATATCCGCCGTGTAGTGCACCAACATGTGTTTCCATGCCAAACTACTTGCATTACGCTTTCAATACTTGTTCTCCAGTTTAGCACTTACCATTGAAGTCTCTCACTAATTTCTGTGACATAAGGGTTTTAGCTTCGTGCTAATCAATAAATTTGCTAACCAGCAAGGGATGCCTAGACATAAAGGCCTTTGTTGAATCGCTCCTGGCGATTTAGGGTAATTCACTCAGTAATTCGTATTCAACAATTCCAATAACGCTTATTCAGACGGTCGGGTTAACGGGACTGTCTTCCAAGTCCAAAAACGTCAGAAAAGGTGATCGAGAGGACTGGAATTTATACGGTACTGTTTAACAAAATTACAACAAAGGTACTGTCTCACCTTGAATGTGAATCAACCAGGTACACAAATTATCCAACAAAGGAGTTCAAAATGGGGCAAATAAGCACGTGTTCACAAACAGCTACCAGCCAACGCGAATGACCTCATTAAAACAGTCGGATACAGATAGTGAGAACGTGTCAACAACACCAAGTAGGAAGGTTTAACAGATAGACAATGATAGTTGTAGGAAGAAAGAAAGTGAATATTTTATGTGCAATTATGGCGCACAATTCGTTATGATCGTCTACTACATACAGCAAAGAAATAAATGCTGATTAAGGATAGGCTTTCTACAAACAAACCAAGCACACCTTTACGGATTCATCGTTCCGTATGATACTAGACAAAAGACGACAAACATGCCAGACGAACTTTAATAAACCCAATAACCTTACTCACACGTATACTGGTCTTATTCATCCGGGTATATATGGATACGTACTGTGTGAGTGGAACACCGAATGGTGCAGAACAAGTCACTCGCAGTGATGGTTAAGCGCAAGCGTTCTTTGGCTTTGATCAGTGTGACAGGCTAATCCAAACCGGATGCCAACAACCCAGCTCACCTCATTGTACAGATAGGATCGTAGCTTCTTTGAGCTTTCAAAGTTGGTGATGTTAAACTATTAGTTCTGGGACGACTCTGAGTGGTTTTGCGGATGACTTGAACAACTGAAAGTTAACGTCTCGCCATGGACTACATCATACATAAATGCGAGGCTCAATCTGGGTAGTTGCAACCACAGAGGGTCAAGTTACAATATTAGGCGACATCTTTTGTTGCTCTTGGAGAGGGAATAGCCATAAACACCTCTTGTGAATGCAAGATGAGTGTTTTACAAAGCTGGTCAGCCAGTCGTTCGCAGGTCGTATGCATACCTTATAAATCTGCAGACAGGTAGCAGGAAGCAGGAGCGTACGCAGCCCAGTGCGTGCTTGGTTTTGATTACTAGGAAAAATATGTTCAGAGAAAGTGTATAGCAATGAACACCGTACACCGTGACTTCGTAAAAAGTTGACGGTCGGAATACTACTGTCATTCAAGTTGGAAGTTTACTTAATATATGGTGATCACGCCCAACAAGGTTGTACTTGCTGACTGAAAGTTTCACCTGTTAGGTTTAATACCAGGACTTCAAGGATATAAGTTGTACGTGCTTGCTAAGCAAGAAATGATATTCCAAATAAGAAGGATTACTCGTCATGCTGTCTCGTCACCTGGCCACTTCTTCAGAAGAAATTTGCGTTCCTCACACATCCAGCTAGATATTATTAGTCCACTGCCAGCGTTCGATGGAAAGGCTTTCCAGTTCAGTTGTGTCGATCGGTTCACTCCTTGGCCTATGGCTATTCTCACGTGAGATAGCATTAATGAGGCTGTTGCCACTGGTTAACTAAGTTTGATTTATCGTTTATGGGTACCACAGGTAGAGACGCGCAACCCCAGTGTAACATCTTCCGTGACATGACTTCTCTGCTTTGCTGTGAACAAATAAAAAAGACCGCATATCGCCCCTCTTAAAGCGGTCTCATGGAACGTTTTCATCGACTGCTGAAGAATTCACCGGTTGCCCGGTTCCTATGATACAAATAGACGGAAAGCTTTCCGCTTACCTTGTTACGTATTAGAGCAACTGTCAAGGAAGATCATAAAATCACTTCAACCCACTGAAGTGTACGAATCACCTCTACGATTACCCGGTGAATTTTGCCAAGAGTCACTTTACCCAGTTGGCCCAACAGGTTACATGGAAAATCTTCGGAAGCATGTGCAGAAGCTTCGCACATTGCTCACCCGGAAACACTCATGGTCCAGCCGTATTCCCTGTGATTTAAATACAGGTACACATTTGTTTATTCCATGTGATTTACTAAAAGGATCTTTGCGGTCTCCTTACTCCAGACCATTCAGAGTGATATCATGCTGGGATAAGTACTTCAACATTGACCGTGCTGAAAATTTTTGAACTGTCAGTAAAGACCGTTCATAGGTGACCTGTGTGGATAGCGATTTTAAATAATCACCAGATAACTGAACATGTTGGTTCACAAATATTTATTTTTTCGTTATTCCTCAACTCGTCCCTGCAATTCCAGCGAGTGCACCACCCACAAGTTAAATTGTTTCAGTTTTGTTTATTTTTCCCCTTGTTTGAGCATTGGCGTTTGTTCCAGATTCTTTGGCTTTTGTTGCTTCATGCTTCCTCTAGTCAACCTCGCGTAACCGTTGCATCTGATCGTACTGCACATTTTTATCCGGCTTGATAAAAAAGTGACTCAATATTTTCGAGTAAACTCTGCTACGCACACGCGCTGGTTCCTACTGCAAAGCCGGCGATCGGCAGACAACTAACTTCTCCATTTTTGGATTAAGTGTCAACTTCACCGCTTCGCACCATCAACTAGGCTTGGGATACTTTTAATACTCTCCACGCTATTGGAAGTCCCGTGAACATGGCTAATCCTTGATAGGCTCAATTCTTGACTTAACTTGTTATTTTGCATCGAGATTTATTGTAGTTCACTCCTTTTTCAACAATACTAGCGTACTCATGAAGTTCGGTAATACCGTTCATTTCAAGCGTGTCTTACTCAATGGCAGACGTCCCCACTTATAAGCATAGGTATGTTGGTATGTTGGTATGTTGGTATGCCATCCAGATGAAGCTTATCTGGCACATCGAATACGATGGCATTTATAGGGTATTGTACACATTTTAATATTCCGCTTTATTGTCATATACAGTTTACACCACTTTCCCTTGTACAGAATGAACATCACTTGTTTGAATTGATTCGGCTTAGCAATACACTTTTGGTGCGCCGACCGGGATTCGAACCCGGGTCGCAACCGTGGGAGGGTTGCATGATACCCCTACACTATCCGCGCACCAAAAGTGTATTGCTAAGCAGAATCAATTCAAACAAGTGATGTTCATTCTGTACAAGGGAAAGTGGTGTAAACTGTATATAACAATAAAGCGGAATATTAAAATGTGTACAATACCCTATACATTACATGAGCAACGCATCCGTTTCGTGATTTCTGTTGTCCACGTGTTGAGAAGAAAGTTTGCGCTCTATATGATCTTGGGACTTTGCAGTACTTTGAAGATGTAAGACAAGGAGATAAGATTCTCGTTTAGAGTATCAAATACAGCACGGCTTGTTTTTGGTTGGGCAAGCTCAGCTTCCAGCTTAGTTACCTTACCGAATAACTCCATCAATGCGTTTTCTAGTTGGATAGAACAGTTCTTAGTTTGAAGGGTACTGTCGGGAATCACCAAATAATCTTCACCCCCTTAAAAGGCAGCATCGTTGGAAGGGCCTATGTAAGTTCTGGGCCTAGAGCACTCGTCTTTGGGTCGTTCAATATCAACTTTAGAGCTAGAACGAGTGGTTTTGACACAAGTCGATCTTGTTTGACTACCGGTTTTGGTCATCATAATTCGTTATATAAGATTATTTTTTACACAGACGTAGACGCAGACAAAATGTATGCAGATTTTACGGTATCAAAATTGTCAAAAATAAAAAGTACATGAGAAATTTCAAATTACATATCCACGCAGTAATTACTTGCCCTTTTCGAATCGCGCACTTTTGTTTTGTTTTGTTTGTAATTCACAAGCTATTTGAAGCGGTGGAGCTTGGGAATTGCGTCAGAAAGCAGGCACGATTGAATAGATTCGACCTTAGAACCGAGCCGTTTAATCCCATCAAGCGAGATGTTGTGTCCTGAAAATTTCAATGGGGCCGACCGAGTTCGGACTTAACCCCTTGACAGTCATGCCGTATGACGCCAGACGTTGAAGCGACGTCCGCAGGTGGATGATATGTTCTTCCGGGGAAGAGCTAGCCACGAGGACGTCATGGACTATGTTTAGCCCACGAGTGACTTCGTTAATCAGACGTTGCGACGTCTGTGCAGCGTTACGAAGACTGAAAGAAATTCGCAAAAATCCGAACAGACCAAATGGAGTAGTGATGACTGGTTGGGGTATATCTTCCTGTGCTACCAGCATCTGATGGTAGACGCGGACGAGGCTGATTTTGCTGAAGATTGTTTTGTCTGCAAGACTGGTAGTTAGATCGTGGACGTGTGGCACAGGATACCTATCTGGAATAAAGGCACTGCCCAATCCACAGTAGTCTCCGCGGGGCGCCAGTCGCCTTTCGTCTTCTTTGGCACCGTGTGCAGAAGAGATACTCATGGGCTATCGGAGGGGCAAATTACACCCATGTCTAGCATTTGCTGAACTTCAGAAGGAGCGATGCACAGATTATTTGGTGCCAGTCTTCGCGGTCGCTGAAAAACTGGTGTGCCTTTCGTTTTGATGTGATGTACCACTTCCTTAATGACTGTGGGTGGATCGTTGGTTGGACGGGTCAACTACATGAACTCACGCAATACCGCTCGGTATCTATCATCACCGCTTGGTTCTGAAAGCTGTGAGCTGGGGACAGTCGTCGAGAAAATGGTCCCAATAGTGAATATACTCGTTAGAGGGTCTGTGAGCATGTGATGGCCTGCGTCGACAACTAACCCAAAATGCTTCAAGAAGTCTACGTCCAAGATGGTTTCTGGTACATCCTCAATAATGAACACTCAACGGGAAGCACTCCGTATGCCCACATCCATCGTGAGGGAGCATGTGCCAAAAGTGCGCATCGAGGTTCCATTGGCGGCCTGGAGCTTGAAGGGTGTCGAACGAGGCGTATCCTCCTTTCTAGGTGGTATGATACTGACTTGAGCACCAGCGTCTACTAGAAAACGCAACCTAGGATTTCTATCAGGTATAAAAAATGGGCCACCAGGAGTAGGACTGCTATCAACAGTTGTCGCCACTACTTGCTGGCACTCGAGTTTCCCAAAGCAGTTGAGAAAGTGCACGGCTTAACGCATTTCCGTGACTTGGTACCGAATCTGTGATGACGCCAGCAGTATCCCATTCTTGAACGCGACCTAGAACGGCTACATCCTCTGGAAGTGGAGCGAAATCGAGACGCTTTAAGAGCTTGAATTTCTAAACAAAGTTCATTCACTTATGCTGCTAAATCGGCGGCTACGCTTAGTGTATGCGCCCCATCTGATGCATTCTGCTGGGGAGGTACTGGAAGACTGAGTCGGCTGTTCTTGCCAAATCATCCCGAGAAATCGTCGACGTGAATGGAGAAATAATTGTCTGCACGAAGTCGGGCAATCTCTGCATCCAGAGGCAGCGCATTAATATCATCAATCTCGTGATTATGACCTACCTGTCTAAAATGCCGAAGCAACTTAGGTGGAGTAAGTTCTCCCAGCTGCAAATCGCCAAGGGCCTGCTTAAGTCGTTTTCCCTCTGATACGACGACACGTTCCAAGAATGCGCTCTTTATTGCGTCGTAAGTGTTGGTCTCGGGTGGTCTAATCACTAAATCTCTGACATAAGGTGCGACCGACATCGGCAACGCGGTGGTCAAGTATGTGGACTTGGCAGTCTAGCTAGTGATGCGCGCGAACTGGAATTGCAGCTGAAGCTGTGCTAGCCAATATTCTGGGTCGTCCAAGACATAATCAGGAACAAGAAAACTTGAGGCGTTTGCCCTCGCATCTACCTTGGCGAGCCCCAACTTGTGGACTGAGATATCGGGCTGCATCACGTAATTATACGCACAACATTCTGAACAAATATAATTGTTTAGAAACTGGTGGAACTCGAGCACAAAATTTACTGCTATGTGTAAATGTATATTAGTGTACAAATACGAGGGGAAAAATATGAACCTGACGTATATAAAAATGGCATTAAATAGCAAAATAGAGTAAAACAAAATTTATGGAACGGGCTTACCAATGTCGTTATGCTAGTTTAATGCGTACGTTCACTAAATTAACGATTTCTGAGGTATACGCAGAAATACCAGACGCGAAATGAAAATACCGATAATTATGGAGACTGAAAGTATATTATGCGATAATAACAATTAGTTTCGATCAGCGCTAAACGACACCGACACGCGAAGTAGCTAAGGAGGTTAAGGATCCGACCGTCGAGCGCGCGATCGAGCCGGAAGAATGTATATGGTACGATTGGCGCGCACAGGCCGACAAGCATGCAAACAAACAAACGCGATCGCATGCAACAAGCAGACGGCAAGCTAAGATCCTTAAGGCACTATGTACAATGTGAGCTAAGATTTTTGGAAGGAGTTTATACATCGTACAGCAGGCAGACCGGGGGTATCTCCAGGTCACTACACTAGTTCCTGGATTCGTATGCCCAAGGTTTCCATGGCCTTATGTTAACACGGATTGGAAGTCGTAACGAGAAGACGGGGAATACGCAAACAAACTCTATTTATTTATTTTCTCATCGTTCACAGGCAGACTTCAACGCAACAATTGAAAGCACTAGGGAGTTGAACGTGGAAGTATCTTAAGCACAGCCGCACAGCAGCCACCAGAGAGGACGAATGTCGACGGAAACTCCAGTCGACCCTCAGAATTCAAACAATCGTCAAATTGGTTTGGCGGCGTTCCCTGCGGTGTTAGCTAAAACATTGTTGTCCTAGTGAATGTAGCCCACAGAAGGCGCGGATTCGCTTTTCAGTCACAGGTGAAGCTGGGATACTCACACCAACATACTAACTTTGATGTTAATGGTTTGCATAATGCATAATGTGATCAGGCACGGCGGTTCTGGTAAGGCAACTCTCACGTTGCAGGGGGCTTAGGATTTTGGGGATGTCGAAGGTGATCTCACTACAGGTTTGGCATCGTGACTCAGCTGGTGAGGCTCTTGCTGCGTTTGAACGGGCTGTTTCTGTTGCCGGTTCGAACGAGGACGAAGCCCACTTTTTACAATCGGGGCACATCAAAATTATGAAATCTGCAAAATCACTTATAAGTGCTACATCACTGAAATGTCTTTTTCAATCAAAACTTCTACTTCTCAGAACCGTATAAGATTTGCTCATTCTTCTTTGTTCCACTGCTGGCTTACGGACTTGCTGCTCACTATCAATCGTTCATTCAAAGAAGGAAGGAGTCGCCGACTGTGTGAGCCTCTTCACTGAGCGTCTCGACTCCGGAATAGGCAGGGCGTTAAAAACACTCCTTTCAGTGCGCTATCACATGCACATCTAAGAGACGCTTAAAGACCACATCATTGAATGTTAACACCACATGCGCCGGTAACGCATTCCAGCTATTGACGGCCAGCCGAGGCATCCGAAATACGGCATGAAGTCGTCCCGATCGCTGCATGAGAATCGTGAGTGGATAATCCCGGAATCTGTGCTCATTTCGGACGGGAAAGTCTGTTCTGATCTCCTCACCCATGTCACCTCACAAAATGTGGCGTATCATAATAAGGTCACCGCAGAGTCGCCTGAAACTCTGGAAGTACTTGTTCCGATACGGTTATAGGAGAGGCCTCTCATTCCAACAACCATACGTGTGGCTGGCTTCTGTCAACTTTCAAGTTGAGATACCTTACATTTTATATAGGAAACACTGCGGTGTGGCCATACGCGTGTTTCGGAAGACCATAAAATCAAAAGAGCAAGAAAAATGCTCCCTGAACACTATAGCAATGGATCGACGGATGGCTCCAAGCAATCTTCTAGCTTTAACGCAAGCCCGTTGAACTTGCGCAAATTCCACTTACCGCCTTAAAACAAGTTTTTAGCACGAATTAAAAGT
>JTDE01004936.1:40689-53382 GCA_014338405.1 Paragonimus skrjabini miyazakii
AAGGAACTTGATATAATGAAATTAATCTCTCGCATTTACGAAGTTTTCAACAAAACTGTGAATGATCACAGACCGCAAGCGATGCAACACAACCAAACTCACCTCGCACGAAACGAGCGAAACTGTTAATGCGCGTTCAATGGAGGCACGGATTAAAACAAAGGTGCACAAAATTGTGGTAATCGTGAATGCACTAGGTTTAAAATTTATGAGTATGATAATGTGTTTTAGAAATTTTTAACAGCCCGTTTGAATACCACAATGAGCGAAGTTAATACCAGTTATTATTCTTATATGATTCGCCTACTGTGTGACCAACCGTTGGCCAGATGTTGGCCAACACCTCGGAGTTGGCCATGTGTTTGCTGGGCCGTGTTGTGTGAGCCTGTGTTTTGAAGGTGTCTGACACCAGCACTCCGAGGTCACGCTCTGTGTTATACTGCATGAACAGGTGATCTCCAACATGATATGCCTTGACATCCCTGATATCTCCCAGGAGCATAAAGGAGTATTTTATTGGTTTAGAGGCAAGCTCCATTGAATTGTCCATGTTGAAATCGTATCCAAATCCTGTTGCAATATTTCGCAATCCTCGTCTGAAGAGACTTTCCTCCACATTTCCATGTCATCGACGAAGACGAGAGCAGGCGACTGCAACTGGTCCAACAGATTATTGTTGAAAACCAAAAACAACAAGTGTTAAAAATTAGCAATTTGATGTGCGGGACAAACTTGAGACTAGGGAGCCGGATACAGTTACCTGTGATGTTTCCAGAAATACCGAAATGAAGTAGTTAAATTAGCTCAACCTCAGAGCTTCGACGCAATAGTAATAACGACCGAACTAGGCAAAACAAGTAATTTATCCCTCGAGCGCAACTGTACAAGTTATTGTCAGCAGTGTAATAAAACAACAGTAATGAGAAATAGGTTTAGTGACAATCACCGCATTACTGTTCTCCAATACTCGATGGGCTGATGACACGGAATTTAGCAAAGAGGGAAGAGAAGATTTCTCTCGCTCTTTGAACGACGCGTTTTACCCAAATCTAGTTATCAAAGGAGAAAACCAAATTGCAGGTAAAGAAAATAGTTGTTACCCAAAGGAATAGCAAGCTGCTCAGCACTCTAGAAATTAATGGACTCAATCTGCTCTCGAATAAACATCGATGTCTTTGAGATCTGGTATGAAATAATGTAGTATCAATTGATGTGTGTTTAAGCCTGCAGTGAAACCTTTCGGTGACACAATAATCACCGGTTTTTATCCGTTACGTATTGTGAATTCAAAACCAGAGGGACAATGAAAGGCGTTTTCCTGGGGAATTGTGAATTGGTGTAAGTGATGCATATAATGTAAAAATAATTTGGTTGTCTATGTCATATAAACAGGTTCTTTGTGTGCAGCCTGTTTGGCCTACGGATACTTGACTCTAAAAGTGAAGACGGTTTTACCCCCTAGCCTAGCACGGGAAAACTTATGAGGTATTTGTGTTTGAGGTCAGCAATGGAGTTAAATGAAATCCGTAGCCCAAATTCAAATGGATTTTGATTCAACTACGGAAGACGTTGCAGCATAAATGGACTGAGTTTGCTCGTTCTTGTGATTCAGGTGGATAACTTCGATTTGAGGAGCTTCATTCCTTCATTGAAAGATCTATCCTTTGATATTACTTATCATGACATGTTCCCAATCATTACCTCTCAGCATAGGAGCAAGTCACACCGATTAAGGGTTTTCAGTCGACACGATCGTGAAGGCAGTAAGCGACCTCTTCTACACCGAAGGTCGGCATCAGCTATCTGCAAACAGTAAATTTTTGTTTCTATCGTGTTATAGTAAATGATTTTAATTTCAACAACATCAGCATCGTCAATCATTTTTGAGAACAAACTACCCCTCAAAAGATTGTCTTCGGTTTTGCTGTTGAAGACCTTGGAGCTTACTATCTATGCATGCACAAAACTTTTCATTTCACAGAGGGAAAAGTGGACCAAATGCTTCACATATCAAAGGTAGACGCGCTCAGGTAAGGCTTGTACAGTGTTCTGCAAGTTGCTCATCTACCTCAAGTGTGTGACAGAGTTTCTGTTAAGCACCTGAACTCATGTGCAACGGCAGGGGAAGTTATCGCGATGCTCATATCTTCGACTTCGAAGAAGGATTGTGCATGAGAAATGAGCAATACGTGGACAAAAATACTGACATAAAGGTGCTAGAAAACAGCTACAGTATACGAACCTGAGGGTCTTGTTTTACTCAAGTGACCGAACACTCCTATTTTCAAAATACAAGTTGTCAACGCAGACCAGATTATGTTTTCGAAGTACGTCATGAATCGTTCGGCAGAGGTGTTATCGATGAAGACTACCTAGGAAAAGAAACAAGCTATATCGATTACAAATGTGCATATTCTTTTAAGTTTTTTATTACGTTGCCAGTCAACGTGTCGTCCAAACAGGCCTTTTCTCCGTGATCCACTTTAGTGTATGATAGCAAAACAAGGTTCTTTTGTTTTTTAGTCTCTAGCGATGTGTGTATCCTAATGTCCACGCACAACACGATGGTGGCTTAGACAAACACCTCATCAGCCTAGTATCAGTGACTGTAAATAATGTGAGTCAATAAGGCAAACCATAGACGTTAACAAGTAATTCGTTGGTTAAGCAACCATGATTTACGACCGAAAACGTTCCGATATTCTAACGTTTCAATCTTTTTGAAGAGCGCTCACCAAGCGCTTTAAATCAGAAAATTTAAATTGTACAGGCTTCATATGAAGCAGTCATCAAATGGCACGTGGCAATGTGTTTAACATGCGGTGTGTAGAAAGGCTACCAAACGGATGGATGGGTTTAGAGTTCAAGTGAAGTCACAACGTGGAGATTCTAGGTGCGAATAAGTCTGAACAATTTTTGTGTGTCTGAATGTGTGCGTTTGGTCTGTATGCGTGTAACCTGTTTAAGATAGAGTGGACGACGAGGATACTGTAAATCTTTCCAGCGTGATGTCAATGTTGTTTACTCACGAACGCCTTCAAGTTTTGTGAGAGCTGAGCCCGTATGGAGATTTTTACGGACGAAATTAAACAAGACTACCGAATAATCAATCAGTTTAGTGCGTATGTACACTAAATAAACGTTTTCCAAGACATACGTAACGAATACCAGACGCGAAATAAGAATAAGGTAAATTGCGGGTGACCGAATGTGTAGTATCCGACAATTACAGTAAATCTCAACCAGTGTTGCGCGACACCGATACGAGGAAACAGCTATGGAGGTCAAGGATCTGACCGTCGGGCGCAGGTGCAAGCCGGAAGTGTGTTTGGCGCCATTGGCGCGTATAGGCCAAAAAAACGTGTAAACAAACAAACGCGATCGCATGTAGCAAGCGAGTGGTAGGCAAAGATCCTTAGAATTCAATGTATAATGTGAACCAGTATTCTGGAAAGAATTTCACACATCGTATAGCAGGCAGACCGGGATTAACTCTAGGTCACTACATCAACCTTAAGTGAGTGTTAACTGCAAGATCATTGAATACAAGATTGTTAGGTCTATGACTGAACACAAATGTGTTAGCCATTCTATAAACCTATGTATTCTAAGGTAGGTTCTGCAAAGCTCAGCGGTCCTATATCATGTTCAGATGTCGCTAGAATAGAGCCTACAGGACCCATTTTTGAAAACACGGAAAAACATTTCTCCGAAGATTAAAGTAGCTCATTGATGGTACGGCAGTGTCGAGGATATGCACTACTGGCTATCTCTAATGAGAGCGAATCTCGAGTCTAGTGCTTCTTTTCGAAAGGGGCCGACTGGATAGTCAATGGGAATGCGACAGCTACAATCAATTGTGGGTGATGTTCAAATTGAAATAAATCCAACTATAGTTTTACTTGACCATGTGCATAGAAAAACGCACCTCCTTGACCATTCATCGAGAAATCAGAATATACTTGATGCATGGCTGAAAATCAAGCTGAGGAGAAAGTAGATCGGATTCAGTAAACGGAACTACAAAGAACTTGGAAAAGGAGATAGTTTCACTGGGCTCAATCAATTTAGTCAACAGACTGAAGATGCAGATATGTATATACGGGATATAAATCGTTGTAAGTAAATGTACGTTCATCTGCCAGTGAAAAGAAATTTATTGATTCTGGAGTTGAATTAATTGCAGCTGATTATTTGAATCAATAAATCATGCGAAATCACTATAAAACGACGTGTGAGCTGAGGATTTTGATTTAAGTGGAACAAGTGGTACCTTGCTTATCGATGGGCAGAACTTCAAGTCGGACCGCATGCTAGATAACAACAGTTTGATAGAAAAACATACTTCTGAAGAGCCCAAAGTTCTCATGTAGCACATGAATGAGGTCCAGTGTGAACAAAAGAGGCCACTGAGAACGCCCACGCCACAGATGAAGGGCTCGCAGAAATGGCAAAAAAGAAGTGTCCTGTTGAGATCCATTACATCTATGGGCAATGCTGCCTTCCATAATCTGAATAGATGGCTTGTAAACATTATCAGTCCGATTCGTGAATACCTCAGTTCTCGTTGTGTAAACGATCCAATTGAATTAGTCAAAAATCTGGTGAATTTGTCTGCGAGTTTCAATGAAATGTATTCTTTTGATGTCGCCTTGTTACGGACGGATGTACATCTGTTTGGGACACCGTGTGAGACCATGCGCTTTTTCTTATCACCAGAATTTAACATTGTGTTCAGAGTGAATACCCTAAGGAATTGTTCCTTCCACGCGTCGAGAACGTTTGGTTTCATTTTGACGGTACCCATTGGACCCGACCTTGGCTAACATATTCCTGGAGGTGGTTGAAAGACGAATTCTGAACTCGACTGACAGTAAGACTCTCTATGAACAGCATGTCGATGATATAACAGTATTTACTGATGGGATTCATTTCAAACAACTCCGCAGACTTCTAAACTCATCCCACCCCAATTTAACAGTTTATTCTGAACAAGAGACTGGGAGAGGCTTGCCGTTTTTAGATATTTTGATCAATCGGTGTGAAGACGTTGTAATGAAAAACGCGTGATTAGTCGAAAAGGAACAAGCAGTGGTCAGTACCTTCAAATTCTTTGCTTTCCTTGTTGGCATACAAATGTGGTTCAGTCCGAACCTTATACCTTAGAGCCAGACATGTATGAACTGACGACAGCATCCGTAAGGAGTAAGGCTTTCTGAAGGACGGTATGCTAGTCAACGGTCATCCGGAAAAAATTAGAGAAATACAATGTAAACCACGGATGACGAAAACCTACACTGAAACAGCTTCTAAGTAGCAAGTTCGGTTCATCATCATCATCATAGACAGCAATATATCAGTGGTTCACACTGCTACTTAACTGTCACACAACCACGAAGAAGAAAAAGCAAACCCTGCATAAGGAGAAAGAAGAGAATAAGGGAACGGGAGGGGGTCCAACCACTAAAAATAGCTATGTCTACATTCAGACATACAACATCAAGGCGCCTAGACCTCGCAAATAAACAACCGAGCTGTAAGTGAAAGTAAGGCGTCATCAACAAGACAACTTCCTTGCAGCTTTCACAGTCCCACGTCATTAATTGCACTCACTTCACAGACAACTCAGCTAAACAACGACAACGCTCACGCCACTGAGCTCGGTTAGCCGCCATCTCACCTAACGTCTCAAGCTACCGACTCTGTGAGTCGCGAGGGCTCCAGCCTGGGAGACGAACCCGATCTACAGTGACCAACCCTTTCATGAACGATTTCATTTCTCTACGCCAGGTCATCACCTGTCCACCACGCACCTTGCGCTAATCAACCGCAGCGTCGGCAAACAGTGCTCGATGTGGCTGATGACTAGCTGGCATCTTTAGTACATGACCTGACTATCTGAGTCTGTGCAAATGTAATTATTGAACAAAGGAACCCTCTTTTCAACCTATTCATTGCTTACTCGCTGGTACCACACGACAAGAGCGAATGAACACAGATATCGATAGTCAAATATATGAAGACGATTCACGTATTCAAACTTGAGCGGCCATGTTTCGCCGGCGTATAGTAATACAGCCCTCACTGTTGTCTGATACACGCGACACTTAAGTTTCAGAGAGTTACCCTTCTGTCGCCATAAGTGCCTCAGATTAGTGAACACCGCTCTAGCCTTGGAAATACGCGCCTCTATTTCATTCCCTACACATCCGCCGCCGCCGTCGCCGCCGATGCAGCTTCCCGAGTATACAAACCGGTCAACAACCTCAATGACTTCATTATCTAACGATTAATCCCCGTAGTCACAGCAATCTTGCAGAAGCACTTGGCATTTTGAAGCTGAAAATTCCATCCCGAAGTATTTAGCAGAACACGAAATAGCCCCTGGCGTTGTTTGTTCTGCTTGTAAAGTGACAAACAGCAACATCTTGTCGTCAGCATAATCAAGATCAGTCAGCCTTCCACCGGGTAGGAGGTCCACACCGGCATCTTGTGACTGCCGGAGACAATCCTCCGTAATTTTGTCCATGACGAAATCGAACGAAAATGGCGAAAGGGTCGTTGTCCAGCAAATGTAAGAACAAAACGACAACATGCCAATGCATGATCTGAGTCCAAGTACGTACTCCAATAAGAACGACAGTCTTGAATGGAACCACGCCACCTGTAACTAACAGCTATGTGGTCTATCTAGGACCATGCCTGATTCGGAGCAGGCGGGCGCCAGGTATATCAATAACGTATACGATGCCTAGAACTAGTGTTGGTTAAAAATAGCTTATGCTCAGCACACAGCTGCAACAATCGCCCGCCATTATCTGATGGATGTGACGCTAACCCAAACCTGCCACCTAAACGAGATTCGGCTTCACCGAGGTGGCCCACTTGAGCATTCATATCTCCGGCCAGAACGACTATATCAGAGCCATGTGCCGACCGAAGGAGAGCGGCCAGATTCTTCTTTTAGGGGTGATCATATAACAACCGATGTTGGAAAAAGTTACGGTCAGTCTTCAATCGGTACTACCCAGCTGTCGAATTGTGTGTTGTTCTCCACTTGCTGTATCATCTATGTTTCTGATCGTGACCCAACTGTTAATTCTGCCTCTCGAATAATTTACCAGTTCGCCTGCATTTGCGGTTATAAGCACGCCGGTAGGACAGAGCGAAGCTTACTAAATCGAATAGCAGAACACATCTTTAAGCGGTTAGTTAACACGGTGACTCAACGAACACTAACAAAGCAGCGGTCAAGCCAGAACCTGACGTATTCGATTGCTAAACATATCTTGTATACAGGTCACTTGGTTGACCCGTTAGCGTGATTCAGTGTGTTGTTACGTACTCGAAACCTGACGCTGTTGGTATTCACGGGAGCTATGTTATTCAAACAGAATCGACCACTTCTCGGTGCACAAAAGGTGCGTTTTGTTCAAATGCTGTTCATGTGATCATAAGCTCTTTATATAAAGTCAGTGGTCTTATGTGTGCTACCGATGAGAATAAACGAAATGTTAACATCTCGGAACAGCTAGCCCGCAGCCTGTCATCATCACGGAAAGACATCAACGTGGTGGCACTTCTCATAACGGAACATTTTGACCTTGACAAAAATGTCTCCCCCCAGATTCTTGTTCTCTATTTCGCCGCGGTATGCTTTACACGTTTATGGACAAACGAATTCGACTGTATTTTCAAGATCCATTAAATTTACGTTCGTCGTGATTGCTTAATGCTTAACCGGGTAAACTGTGTTCCAGAAATTTTTGTCAGTTCTTCATCATCCGGTCAGTCACTCTAGGCTAGATTGCTATAGAATGTCCTGATTTCCGTATGCACAGTGAATGAACGAATTCGGGCTACAAGCCAGAACCTATATGAAAAGATTGATGACCCGACCGTAGATATGAGAGTCAAAAGCTATACACGGACTGAATTTTGTAATCGCATGGCTAGTATGAATTGTTAGACTACTTTTAGCTGACATGATAGAACCTTATAAACTACGGATCGGCAAACTACAGTACAACAGGCGAATTTATTCTGCCTACAATCCCAACGTGATATAGCGTCGATGTTCGGAAGTTAGTAATTGTGTTGGTTGCTCATTCCAAAAGTGAGACATATAGACAACAAGTCACGAACCAAGCTGACTGATATCCGTCAAAATGGCATACTGAATTTTGTGTTTTCTAGCTTGCCAATCAATATAGAGATGCGTTCGAGTAAAAAAAACGGCAACATACATGACATTAAATCACTGAGTTCGCTATTCGATTGTTGTTTCAATGAAATAAACATTTGAGCTGAATTTCCTTGTTTGTTATTGTTAACTAACTTAATCATTCTTTCAGAAACTCGGTCGAACACGGTGAAGTTATAGAGATGAACACCTATGAAAATGAAAATCGGAGATTTTCTTGGCGTTCGTTCAGCCACAGATTGGTAGACTGACATGGCTGAATTACGCTGACATCGCATTGATTTTTAAACGCATACTGACCCTACATTACACTGTATCATATTCTACATCCAGTTGTTAATGCTGTATTAGTGATCGCGTGTTAAGTGCGAAGTAAGAGGACAAGAACAATAATAGAAGAACGTTCTGGACCCATTCGTGTAGACGAACGCTGCTTGCCGTTCACTCACAGACAAATCATCTCCTAGCGAGAAAAAGCTGGTTGGTCACTGTTGTAAACAACATAAAGGACCTGTTTAGTATCGATAAACTAAGCAAACTGCACCAGTTTTGAAGTCACTTGACTATTGATCGCTCTGCTTCTTAAACTATCAAGCCAGGTTTGGTGTTACTGTTTGACCCGTTTCTTTAAGTACCTGATCTTAAGTCTTGCGAACTTCACTGTACCACAGTGGGAAAATAATTACACACGCAGTGATTGATCATGGGTAAGTAGTTTTTTCAGCTTCAAGTTTAGGTCTTAGTGGTGAAGCTACTTCTAAACGTGGCTACTAAAAACCTTTGTCTGATAGGTGGATAAGGGTGGCGGTTAACTGAGTTAAGTGCCGTGTCTCCTCGGAATATACGCTTGGGAGTCTTCTTCCGGCAATGAAGATGTGCTGATGACTTACTGCCACGACCTCAATGAGCTTTATTGTGAAATAAGCCGGATATCCGGTTTTCCGAAGCATACTCGTGAGGAAGTTCAGCTCGTCTTCTACGTTCTCAACAAGGTTATTTGCTCTTAAGTTGGATACTGTACAGTGAACACTAAGCTCAGGATACGAAGTCATTTCGTACACTGTTCTCAACTGTAAACATGCAACGCCTGAATGTGAACAAACGATTAACTAACAGACGGGAATATTCGCTACTTTAGCCATGAAAACCAAGGCAATTGTAATGTAACCATTGTCTCTTCAGCCCCCAGTTAATGCTTGCGACACGCGAATAACAAAACCCGACCAATTTGAGCAGTTTAAAGTGAAACGCCGCAGTTACCTTTGCTAGGTACCTGAGGAGAGTTAATTGCATAATGATCGATAAGGCTGTCCTTCGATTGATTAGGGCACAACAATCGTCCGGATGATCCACTGACTGGTTCAAACAACTTGAAAAGTGCTCCTTGTATCGTTTTTTCCAGCCATGTACCTATTCTCCCAGTGTACATTTCACGCCAGCTGCAGGTGAAACAATCATGGTTGGATTGTCGCGCAGTGAGCATTAAATCCAGCTCAAGTTAGGTACATTTTGCCACATTCGTCCAGCTCGGAATAAGAGATTAATGGTAAAAATGGTCGGATCTCACTAAAGGGTTGGTGCGCATTTTTCAGGTAGATGGGTAAAAATATCGTCAAAGTAGGTGAAGCCAACTGACGTATCGTTATAACTCCGTCGTTATAACTCTTTTAAATTATCCATGCAGATATCTCATAAGACATAGGACTATTCATTTTAATGTACAGCTGACTGTCACGTTTTGAACTGACTGTTTTACTTATGTTATAAATTTACCTCGTTTGGCGTTGAATTTGGCGTATCAAACCTCACAGTTGACTGTTTAATGTAATCACACACGCCCATCTGTTTTCATTAATGGAACATAAATAAATAACGAAGACACGTCTGATGTTTACAGATATTTGTCTTTCGACCAAACACAACGAAGGGGAGATTCTCACTCGAGAATGGAGTCGTTAGCGGGTTGGTTTCAGCTTCACATTGTCACGTGATGGGTTGACTTGAACATACTTAGAATCGATTGTGACACAAGGCTGTCATTCAAGGTCATTGGAAAGCCATACAAAAGTTGAATAGGTGAACGGGTTAGCGAATTTAATGTGTTACGTGTCCTTGTTGCACTAGTGATTTTAGGCAGCCGACCATTAGTCTATTGATTACCATGTTAGGTCTTTAGTATACACTAGCTTGTAATGTTCGTCTGAAATTACCTGCTGAACAGTTGAAAAATAACCTACGTTATTTTAAATTACTACTCAGGTAACTTTGTCGGGTCGTGTATGGTAAACCATTGCATAACCCTAGGGTTTTCATCGTATCTAACGGTTCCCAGCTTTTCACAAGTTGAGTGGTTATTACAATATTGTCAACTGCAACTCAAGAGATTATACCCAAATTTCTGTAATGCGTTTTCACATGTCGGTGTTAGTCGATTGGTCTGGCTGTATACGGTTTTTAAGTTGAACTGCAAACTCTGATAAACCCCTTTTTTGGCGCTGGCAGCAAAACACTGAACCGAGTGATGATACTTTATGTGAGGTTTTATTACGCGACGTTCTATACGTAGCTCGCTCACACACTTTTGTGAATTCGAAGAAAATCGTGGGATGGACTCTATTTACCTTTGTCTTTGGCACGTTTGCCCGACGTCTGTTTATAAATGACAAGATGCTGGTGTTTTGTTATAATTAGAATTGAACTATATAGAATAAGGATGGAACGTATAGAATCGCAAAACACAATTAGGCACAACAACACAGAAGGTATATTGTCGAATCGTACGTATCAACCAGTTCTACAGGATAATGGAATAGTAAAACAATTACATAACAGAAGGAGACAACGTATGCCAATCATGTTCATCACGTTTCCTGTGATGGGTTCGGTCTCATACGTTTAAATAATCGAATAGGCTGGTTATCAACTGGTATTTCGCATGGGTTCATTATTTATGTCAACTGTGACTCATTTGTCCACAGCATGACTCTTAAGTGATTGCCTATCATGTTCAATAACGTATTAAGCATGGTCACAGTATTGATAAATCGGGATAGAGCTTGGACTGGCGGAATCCTTTTAAGTTCAGAACTTTGTTAACCGAACCTGTTCTAACAACATGGGTCTACTCCAACTTTTGAGTTACCATTGACAAAGATTTTTATGATTACTTCCAAGTACACCATAATGACCGTTATGAACCGCGTGGGTTGACAATTGATGGAAAAGTACTAACGCCCGGCATTCACTATAACCCGGCTCAGCTACGACGGTTGCACTAACCAGTCACAGTATCACGACCTATACGACGACGCACGAACCACCGCAAATGAAGAAGACAGGAAGACAGGGAACCTTTAACCAGGGGTATATTTGATCTCAACCAAACGTGTTCGAAATACGCTGGAAAACACCACCGTATTCATAATGTTCAAGCGGAGGCTCATACAGTGAGCAGGCTCCTACAGTATTGGAGGCTCATACAGTGTTTAGAATAAAAAAAACATTTTTGGGTTAATTGTGGCGTTATCCCAAAAATGACCTGTCCCCGCTCTGCGCGCCTCGAGCCATTCATTTATTGTAATGTTAGAAAATGTCTGCTTTCCTATGAGGACGTCTTTTGTTTGTCACAACAAGCAGCAGATTGCAAACCAATATTGCGAATCGCTCTGAAACTGAACAAATAACCTTTTTTGAATGTTTATATAGAACCTTTGGTAATCAATCTTGCCAGTTCTATGCAGATTTCTGGACAGTTGGGGTTGTACAAAACTCTGAAAGCCTTGTGAATCCATGAATTCACCGAAACACCAAACAGAAGGCAATGAGACAGTTGCTATGAAAATCTACTCGATTCACCGCATATAAAACTCAGACACAGTAGACGATTCAGCAATTGATCAACCCACACATCGCGTCAGGATACCACATCGGAATTGGATGAATAGCTTCAGTGTTACACTTTCCGTTATTCGCCAAGTTCTTTGTCATGTTTTGTACCAGTCAGCTTAAGATTTGTGACTTTGCATGCGCTAATATGATAGATCAGTTACAGACTCCCTATTTCCTTAATTATCTTCCACGTCATCCTCCTCCACTTCGTCATAGACAGCAATATATCAGTGGTTCACACTGATTCATAATTGCCATGCAACGGAGAATGAAAAAAGTGAACCTTGTATGGGAAGAGGAAGGAAAAAAGAAAAGGAAGTGAACAAACCATTAAAAAATAGGTACGTCAATATTCAAGAATTCAACATCAAGTGAAAGTAAAGCGTCATCAACAAAACAACTTCCTTACTGGTATTTTCCGTCGTTCTTGAATACAACAATTGGCGTCGCTCGATCAAACCTGCATTATGTCAAATTCACTACAAGCCCCGGATTTATTTTGGACCGATCCTACCGTGTCACCTTCGGTCGAAAAATGGACGTCATGGAAATCTACGTTCATTGATTACGTGGAAATGTTGCCAGTTTTCAACTGTGATCAC
>JTDE01004937.1:0-15486 GCA_014338405.1 Paragonimus skrjabini miyazakii
AATATAAAAGAGAAAAAATGTCCCACCCTAGTGTTATTGTTGCGGTTAGTTTGGCCGGAATAATACTACATCGCGGGCAAGATTCTAATAACTCAAATTCACTTATATGTAGATCAGCGTGGGATTCGTACGGTCACGCAGCCTCAGGGTCAATTGTTTGTATAAATACAAAAATTTTCATGCAAATATGCAAAGCCTCGGACAGCCAAGTAAACTGCCTATCCGGAGTCTATTGGTTCTTAGTATTCGGTGTTCGGGATTAATCCGACGGGGTTCCAATTTGAGTTATTCGTAGTAAGCGATTTGTGCCAGACATTCGCGTTCGTGCTCAGTAAGAATCGATTACAGTGTTCATAATAAACCTAAACAGCAAATGATAGTTTAGAAAGCGTATCTGTTTTATCACACGCCAGATCTGATAAATAGACAAACTGCGGACTAAAGTATGACTTCCCACATTACACGTCTATACGGTTCTACACATACAGGGCACTTTCTGTATCTGAAAGATTTCCAGTTGGGTGCTAAATAAACGTGCAATTGGTAAGTCGTTGTACCAGTGTTATCATATCCGCAATGCACGAAGATTAAGAGGAGTTCTGAAACGCATTATTCATCGTCATCATCATAAACAATAATACATCAGTGCTTCACACTGATACATAACTGCCACAAAAACACGAAGAAAAAGCGAATCCTGTATAGGAAGAGAGAGAAGAAAAAGAAGGGACTTGACTGCTAAAAATATCTACGTCTATATTGGGACATTCAACATCAAGATGGCTAGACCTTCCCGACCTATGTTGCTACCTTGGCGAGGTGGTCGGGCTTGTGTACTGTTTTGATCCGGCGGCCTATGTTGACTATGACTACGGTCCTTTCAGATGCAACCTTGTCAGACAGGTCAAAGGGGAGCAGTCAGACGAAAAGTAGTTACACTCATAGGATTGTATGTCGCACTACTGACCGCATAGGAGTGCTTAGGTAGTGAGGCACGATCCTATGGGCATACGGCGGAACTATTTTTTACAGTTGCGGGACTGTTGTCTTCCGTATCAGGAAGAAGGGGGTTAGAAAAGGTACCCACAAACAAAGAGCACTCCGATCGCCCAACGGTTGACCGTGACCGCCGGTGTATTATCCAATAAGGTCGAAAAAATTGGTTATCTCCTGAAAGCCTGACGTAGCTTCGAGTACACCCACTGCGCGCAGCAGTGCTCAAAACGAGACATCATTGTCTCATTCACTGCGCCCTCGGGCTAGGCAAGCCCATCACTGCCAAGTGAGTCAGACTCTTGAGTCATTGGCTCCGGGTGGGGTCCCCCAAGAAAACCCTGTATCCTGTTGTCTCGCAGGTCAGACTTTTGAGTCAGATACTCGGGGGTGGGGTCCCTCAAGTCAACCCCCTTCCGCGGCACAAACGACCGAGAGGTATCAGAAGTTATCGTTCTCTCGACAGTGACATTCCTAACCGATCTCGACTTTCTTCTGCTGTTTTACCCCCTATTCCTTCTGCCTTCCATGTGCCTTCGGGCGATAATCGTTTTTTGAGACCAAGACAACTGGTAAACATTGGCGCCTTCAATGTCCGCACTCTCCGACCAGTCAGTCAGCAAGCTGCTCTGGCTAGTACTTTCTCAAGCCTGGAACTTGATGTGTGCTGTGTGTCGGAGACGCGAGTCCACGATTCTAGCACGGTTATCCATTTTAGCTCACCTCTAGATAACTGTCGCTCCAAGCGCTTCTATCTCAAAATTTCTGGTGACGCTGAAGCTGAATCTCGCGGCCAAGCTGGAGTGGGAATCGCACTGAGTTCCAGAGCGGAGCAATGCTTGCTCGATTGGATCCCAGTAAACAGTCGCTTGTGCGCTATCAGATTTAATATATCGATAAGTCTGTCGACGCAAATCAGAAAGACGTTGTGTATTCATTATATCGGCGTACGCTCCGACGGACAGCTGTTTGGATGCTACCAAGGATACGGTCTATGACGATCTCGTTGACCTTCTGAGGCAAACTAAACAACCAAACATCCTCATACTAGTGGGCGATTTTAATGCTCAGCTTGGTCGTCTTTCTTCGGATGAGAAGCGGCTAGGAGGTATGTTTGGTGTTCAGGCACAACGCACTGATAATGGTGAAAGACTGCTGCAGCTGTGCGCTTCCCACGGTCTGTACATTTCGAGTACGGCATTCCAACACAGAAAAAAGCACTGTGTTACTTGGAGACCTCCGTGTGCTTCCCAGTCGTGGACACAGCTGGATCATGTGGCAGTTAGTTATAGGTGGCGCCACTCTGTTAAGGACTGTCGTGCCTTTTGGAGCAACCACCTGGACTCGGACCATGTTGTTGTGCCTGCCCGTTTCGTTTTGTCATTTGTCCAGAGCACCGACGCATTCGAGCGATGAGGGTGTAAAGAACGCTTACCAAAAGACGTTGATGAAGAAGTTGCCCGGTTCGAGTCAGGTGAGTGATCCTAACGAACACTGGGAACAAATCGTCACAGCTATGAAAGCATGCTGTGAACAGGTATGTTACGAAGGAGCTGTTCAGTTGCGACAGAACTAGATTTCCATCACGTCGGTAAACCTCCTGAACGAGCGTCGCTCGATCCCACCTATTTCGGAATATGATGACGACCGTCGAGAACTTAAACGCAAGCTGACTAAAAGCTTAGGCAAAGACCGTAAGCAATACTTGGTCGAACAATCGAAAGAGGTGGAAGAAGCCTTTTTTCTGGGAATAGCAGAAAGCCTTTTTCTCTGATTCGTGGTTGTACTGGCCGTCGAGGCGGTGTAAGTGAGACCATATGTGAAAAAGATGGTTCACCTATTACCAGTCAATCGCGCCGACCTGACAGGTGGGCTGAACATTTTGGAGAGCAGTTCAGTTGGCTTCAACCAGATCATGTGGACGACGGGACCCGATTGGTCAGTTACTGCATTTCAGACGGTCCTCCGTCGGAAGCAGAAGTGGTCCTGGAGCTCAAGTTATTGAAGCGTGATAAGGCTCTTGCACCAGACCTCCTCTCTCCTTCTTTTTTCAAAGACGGTGGAGAGAGGTGAATATCAGAACTGACAAAATTCCTCCAGAAGATCTGGGAGACTAAAGAAGTGCCTCGTGGTTGGTGCCTATCAACAGTCATTACGGTTTTCAAAAAAGGGGCCCGAAGTCTATGCGACAACCACAGAGGCGTCAGTTTGGTGCCTATTGCGTCCAAGTTACTCACTAGCCTCCTTTTATGTCATCTTACTAAGCCCAGAGAAAGTCGGATACGCGACGAACAGGCAGGATTCTGATCCGGTCGAGGGTGCGTCAATCATATTTTTACCTTGCGACGAATCTTGAAATATCGGCACTGTTACAGACAGCCGACAGTCGAGATCTTTTTGGACCTAGAGGCTGCTTTCGACTCAGTTACTCGTAACGTTCTCTGGAGCTGTCTCCTTCGCAAGGGAGTACCAGAGAGATACGTGAATCTACTGAGATCACTGTATGCTCACTCTGCAAACAGAGTGAGAATTTATGGACAACTGTCTCGGGCGTTCATCACTTCTAGTGGTGTTCGTCAGGGGTGTCCGATTTCCCCTTCCTGTTCAGTTGTGTCATGGGCGACATTCTGGAAGGTACACTTAAGGGGTCCAGTGGGCTTGGTGTTAAGCTTCTTCCTGGGATTGACCGATCTGGAGTACGCGGACGACATTGTCTTACTTAACCCCTCTGCCGAAAACATGCAGATCATGCCGGACAAGGTGAGTGACCGGGCTGGTTTGTATGGAATGCGCTTCGCACCTTCAAAGTGCAGTGTTGCTTCAAGACTGGGGCACTTCAACTCCTACTCTTTTTATTACAGGTTACCCGCCTGAGAGTGCGAAAAATTTGACATACTTGGGTAGCAATATCTCATCAGCCTGTAATATTGCTGATGATATATCAGCGAGGATTGCAAAGGCACGAGTTGCCTTTGCCAAACTACGTCACCTGTGGCGTCGAAAAGACGTCCAGTTGTCGCTGAAAGGAAGGGTATATAATGCCTGTGTGTTTTATTTTGCAGTATGGTTCGGAAACGTGGCCAGTTCACAAGGAAGATATCAACAGGCTTACTGTGTTTGACCATCGTTGTCTCCGCCAATTGGCCCATATTAAGTGGACTGATCGCGTGAGCAATATGGCGGTTCGAGATGCGCGATCGATTGGCCACCTAATCACGGTACACAGCTTGCGATGGTTGGGTCACGTACTCCGTATGTCATCTAATCGTTTACCGTACCGGGCATTATATACTGAGGCCACCAACAGTTGAGTGAAACCGCGTGGTGGTCAAGTAACAACGTGGTCACAAAATATGAAGACCTTGACTGCTCCAGTGAGCAAAGTGAGTAGGTGTCGCCTGCCTGGATTGGGTCCTCGTGATCACTCAAACCGCTGGTTAGAGACGCTATCCGAGATGGCAATGTGTCACAGTCAATGGCGTACCTGTATCCGTACCATTTCTAATTCTTCCGCTTAGTCTTGTTTTAATAATTTTCAACCTTCTTAGTAACGTTTTCACTTAGGATATTCCACGTCACTGTTGAGGTGAGCGGCGGCCCGAGCCACATTACCTTTTGGTCAGGCTCATGGCTGTTATGATGATGATGATGATGGCTATACCTTGCAAACACAAACGGGCTGTAAGTGAAAGTAAGGCATCATCAACAAGACAGCTACCTTAAGGCTCTCACTGCCCCGCGTCATTAGGTGCGCTCACTTCACAGACAACTCGGCCAAACAACGACAACATCCACGCCACTGAGCTCGATTAGCCGCCATCTCACCTAACGTCTCAAGCCACCGACTCAGTGAATTGCGAAGGTCCCAGCCCGGAAGACGAACCCGATCTACGGTGACCAACCCCTTCATGGACGATTTCACTTATCTACGCCAGGTCATCATTCGTCCACCTTGCGCCGTACGCCAGTTGGTTGCAACGTCGGTAAAGAATACTCGATGTGGCCGACGACTACCTGGCACCCTTAGTACATGACCTAATCATCTACGTCTGTGCATATGTAAGGATTGAACAAAATAGTTCGTTTAACAATCCCAATCAAATACCCGCTTCCCAATCTACTCGTTGCTTACACGAGCGTATTATTCACAGGGCATTTTTTGGTGTCAGACAATCAGTGTGGAGAGTTCCAACATAAGATACAACAAATAACGGCGGGAATGGGATACGATTGACATAACACTCGCATTCTAGCGAAACAAGTTTGCGGAAAAGTAGCCGGAAACGTGGGGCACTATCGAAAATGGCCAACCACACATCGAATATTTCTGCATGTTTGTGATGTCGGAAATAAAGATGGAAAGCCGTAGGTTGATGGAAGTGGAACTCAGAAATTCGGTTCTTGTTAAACTCGATCAGTGGATACGCTCGTATAGCCTTGCCGGAAAGATGAGCTTGCATAAATAACTCTTACAGTAACGTTTCGGTCAGATTATTATGTCCGTTGTTGTTGAAAAATGAGCGAGTATTCCTGCGGATAACGCCGAAGTAAATAGAAAAATAACTCCGCCAGGCAGTTTAGCCTGGATTGTCCAACAAGAGCAAGCATGTTGCAACTTACACTGCTTCAACACAGTTTCTAGATGATACCTGTCTTAGTCAGAGATGGGCGACCACATGACACAGGCAGTAAAGCATCAAATCACTGTAACCCATGGAGATTACGCAGCCTCATGACTAGCGAAGTAAAATATTGGAAGTGAAGTACAAACTTGACAAAACCGAGTGGCATTTCAAAGGAGGGCGAAAATGTAGTAAAATCGGCGAAGATGAAATGCTATCTATTACATGACTGTTTGGGCGTAACTTTTTGCACGACTGTGAACTGATAGGATAATACGACTTTTGAAGTCCCGCACATTGAGTACAAATTGAAACGTCGAACAGCAAAAGCTGCTGAAAACACGGGCGTAAAAAAACAACGAGCGGTGCAACAATGGTTTAGGTAGTTCAGAAATGGATACACTTATCTTGAAGATGACGCATAGGATGAGCCAACCCCGAGTCGTAGAGATGATTGTCTGAAATAACCGGCTGAAGCCAATTCTAAAGGGCAGACTGAACAGAACACTACGGTGTCTCGCGTAAAACCGTTTGAAAGCAAACGTATGCAACAAAAAAGTAGAAAATATTTGACTAATGATTACCCCGGCGAACTAGTGGATCTCGAATTAAGGCTGGGTTAGAAATGGTAAACGTCGAAGACTATTGAGTAGCAAAATGATCCCTTTTTCATACTTTTTAGGCTTGGAAGAAAACGAAATGTTGTTTGGTTCGACAGTAATGAACCTTCATGAACAATATCCAAGTGACCTCCATCTGATGACAACTGCAATTACAGCTTCGTGGTCTGCTGTTGGAATAATCAACTGCAGCTTTCTGGACCCTGGTGTAACAGTCACATTAGAATCGCAAACAACTAAACTGAAATGGCACGCAAAAATGAGAAAACCTTGCCAGAAATCAGGGTCTATGCTTGCCCATTTTATACTTACATACTTGGGATATCTTTTTTCTTTCAACGGCTGTATGCCGGTTAGACCACAATGCCAATCAGCGACGTATTGCTGTCGTTGGCGATTATCATGAAAGTTGTTGGTATGACTTGCGTGGTCAGCGAAAACTAGAAGTGGCTAGTGCACAAATATGCGACGGGCGAACCGCGAACACGTAGCAGGAAACTTGACGATATACCCAAAACTCTAGACGTGTACAGATGACCTTGGATTTTAGCCGAGAATATATTTACTCCCAAAGAGAAGGTAGCATAGTAGACCAGCGTTTGTGTATATATAGACTGTGCAGATGTTGGGAAGACTTAGCGTTGAACCGAACTGCTTGGAGGAGTACGATTCGGACGGGCGTCCGCGAGTTCAACGAGCAGTTATTGCGCGGCCGAGAAAGAAAGCGCGCGGTACGCAAGGGAACCATCGGTGCCATAGGTCGTGGTGACATGACTATATGGCGTTGCGATGTGTGCGGCCGCGAATGCGCTGGCCGTTTGGGATTAGTAGGTCACCAACGTACTCATTGTGCACCGTCGGCGAAGAGACAACGAGTACGTTAGGCTCAGGTAGGTCATATCAGCATATCCATTCTATTTTTGATAACGACTGCATCGACCAAGACTACGGTCGTTTGGCAACTAATCCGCTCCTCTTTTCAGATGCTGGGGTGTTTGTGACATTCTACCTACCCTTTTCTTCAGCTTTGTTGGTGTACTGAATGATTAATCGTCTGTCTGATCTTTTCGTGGTTCAACTTTGAATTTTGTTTTTCAACGTTATCCTCTCTAGAATGCACTAGCATGCACTCGTATACTGAAATGCTTCTTGTATTACATTTTATCCATCCTTCTTCCTAGTATAGATCTTGCCATTGCAGTCTCTCTCACTGTTTACTGTCCGAGAGATAAGGGTTTCCTTTTCGTGCTAGCCATTCAATTGGCTAACCAGCATTGGCCGGCTGGACACAAAGGCTTCACTCACACACCTACTGGTCTTATTCCTTTGGGTTTACACCAGATACGTGGTGTGTGAGTGAAACCGCAAGTGGTGCAGCGCAAGCCACTTGGGGTGATGGTTTAAAGCGCAAGCGTCCTTTGGCTTCGGTCACTGTGACAGGCTAATCCGTTTCGGATGCCGCCAACCATATATAGGCTCTGATTAGCGTTGAAGGGTCCCACCTGAATTGCTGTACTAAAAGTAGAATGGATCAGTCAGAAGACAAAGAGACGTTCCAAAATTGGGTTTCCGCACAAGATGGCGCAAAAACAAAGTTCAGAATCCCGAAAAATAAACGACTTTCCCCAACAGTTGTACACAACGAACCGATAACGCAACAACCGGCGTTGCTAAATAAATGAGGGTCTATAATTTTGCATATTATTGTTAGACTGTCTTCAAGAATCCCTTGGAAACATTGTTTCAACTAGGTGTTGGAAGTTATGTCATTCGTAGTACACCTTAAATACCTCAGCGACAGACCAGTACCACTTTCGATCTTTCGACATCTCCAAGGAGTGCCACCTCGGAAAACATAGTGGCTCTAAAATGTGTAACTTTCCGAGATCCCCTTCACTAAAAATGTGCGCTCAATCAATTGTGTTAGATGGTACCAATGGGGGGGGGCAACGATCAAGTTATGAAGCGCATACTTAGTCGGGTTCACAGAATCCCTCTGTCCAATCTTTAAGGATGCACAAGCTTAGATGGCTGGACTACGCACCAGATATGCCAATTGTTTCTCTGTCACATTAGGTAGACTTGTTGAGGTCACAGACGAGTGATGCAAGGCAGAAAATGGACTAATGATGACTTGGTGTGAAGAATTCCCTACCGGGTTGATCACTGCTGGTCGAGTTCGTATCAGGGGCCAGGACCCTCGTAAGTGACAGGGATTGTACTTGAAAACGTTAGGAAAGATAACAGCTAGTCGAATTTAGTAGCAGGAATACTACTGTTGATTTGCTATTCACGAGATAAACACACGCAATGAAACAGGCTAATGAAAACTGCAAGGAAACTACCTATCTTGAGAGTGTCGTCTTACAACCACACACAACTCAGTTGTTTGTTTGTAAGGTATAAGCAGCTTCATGCATCAAGTTTGGACAAGACATTTGAGTCATTAGGTTCTATCTCTTCGCTTTATTTTGCTTCTCACTGAAGGACGAATGGCAGTCAAGTAGAAGCGTGATGAATTGATGCGCTGACATCTAGGATGATTGTTGATCACGCGGATGGTAAAACGAGTTTGTAGCTTGGTGATAAACGTGTGCTGAATGCACCGGTGCTTATCTAGCGTGAAAACGTTGAACCTAATGGATGAAAAACGCATGGAACTTTAGGATATAACTTCAAAGCTGCCGTTTTTCACATTTTCATTACTACACAGTTACATAATCCGTAGGGAGCCCGATCGGGTGCTACTGTGATTCAAATCATCTTCTGTGACAAATGCGAACGAAAAATGCATTAAAAATGCCCTAATAAAACCAATTAGAAGGGATGGAGGTCCTTTGCACATTGGAACGACACTAGTCACACTAAGTCAATATGTCCGATACTGCATCTAACGCATGCTCTAGGTGAGCACGAGTATCTATCAACGTAACGAAACAAGCGGGGCTTTAACAAACCACGACTCAAATTTGGCTAGCCATTACGTATTTTCCTCAGTCGTTAGTGGTCCCGAGTAATAACGCCCGATGCGCCGACTCCCGTTCTGTGGATTAGAAACTAAGCATGTGCGAGTAAAAGACGTGAGTACACGCGAATGGAGTTCGTGGTAGCGTGGTGACGAAATCGACTGCAAACCACAAGGATAGGTGCTCCAAACCAGGGCTGCGGCGACCACTCACGTCTATCTATGACAGCGTGACAGTATTAAACTCGCACGTGGCCAAGTGAATTACATGGCAACAACCATCTCGTACGATAAAAACTCGAAACGTTAATCTGGTTTTATATAAGTATACCCAATGAGCCAACTAAACTAGATAGATCTATGAATGAAAATAGAATGTACAACTCACTGGGCAATTGGGTACGTAGGTGTCTGACGGAGAACACCTCATTAACCACGTACGCATTAGGAGTAGCCCGTTTAAGTAGATCAGCCCTGGCGACGGGAATAACAAAATCAGGCATTCTGGAAGCTGAAAAGGCATGTGATTAAAAAACAAAGATGAACAACTGCGGCAAAAACTGAGTTAACAACACATAGATACACACATAAGATTTTACACAAAAAGTGACGGATGACGATCGAGTTGTAAGCATGTAGGACGAAGAGTGGGATTATTGGTAGCTCGGGTTAGGAGTTTGTGTTCGGCTACTCGTCGAGTATGACAATAAAGTCACAAACGTTTAATCACCAACCGAGATATCATCGGTGTGTAGGTGTCTGAGCGTATAAGTCTGAGGTCAAACCCATACGTTCAGACACCTACGCCATGATGCTACCAACTCGTCTGGTGATGAAACATTTGAAACTGTAATGCCAAGCTTGAAGAACAACCGAATTCCTAAACGTAGGGTGGAGTTAAGTTTGGATAATAAAAACCACTATGATGGTAAGATTCAATTCGAAAAGCATAATGTTGATAAGCCTGATATGTCTGTGTTCGCGAATCCAATAATCACTCAAATATAATTATTTATCAGCCGTACACCTAGGTGCTGTGGCTTAGGCTGCTGTTCGTTCTGACAACAGTCTGAGGTAGTAGAGTAATAAGTACAAACGTATGAAGAAAAGAGAAGGCAGAAAACAAAACAAGCAGAAGATTGTGAATACTCACAAAAAAGAGGGAGCAACAATCTAAGGGACACAGGCTCGTCAATGACCGCGATGCGGCAAAATGTCCGAGAACGTTTCCAATTAGCAGTGTAGATGACCGCAATCTCTCCAATCAGGTAGGCAGCATCGACCAACCATGTTCAGCGGCACGGTCAAGACTTTCATTGTCCGTGACCACGTCACTGCCTGACTGCCGTGCGGTTTCCTGTAGCCATCAGCAGACAAAAAAGAGACTATGTCGACAATGAAGTAACTGACCCAACTAGCATAAAACTCCACGTTTCCCGAATACGTACCGACACCGCCGCATTGCTTACACAGCCAGCTCAGATACAAGAAAACTATCAGGTACAACGGTGGCCCATACGCAGCTTCCGTGCGAATCGACACGAAACGAAGCACACACGTATAGTAAACGTTGTCTTTATTCCACAGTCAGACGTCCATGTGATGTCACCAATGTACTAAATGCTTTCACCATGCCCGCTACGATTCGTCTGAAATATTACAAATTGACGAGATGACAACACCCAGATAGGTGAAATGATCGGCGGTTTCCAACGTCCTGCATGAAATGACAAAACAGCGTCAATGACAACCCAAGCCTATAACGTCACTATAGAGTGTCAAGGTGCTGAGTGCATATAACACAGACCAACTACATCATTCAATCGGTTAACCTGGTCTGCATGCTCCACCCACAAAAATCAAATAGAGCAATGTCGTCCGCATACTCGATATCAATCAGCTTATGACCTAGCAGAAACTCCGCTTTAAGGTTCTCAGAACCTCAGAGTTGGAGAGGAGGAGAAGGACCGAACACTTCTGCCGAACATCATTTGAAGTACAGGACTCCCAAGATAGTTGTCCCTAAGTGCGTACTTCGCAAGCTTGAATAGGCATAAGACGATAACTACATTGATGCTCCTTTGCGGTGCTAACAAATCCAGGGTGTGTTTGGGGTAACGAAGCCAAAAACCAACGTTTGGGTCAAAAAAGACGACGACCGTTAGCCAGGAAAAAAGCGGCTGATACTTGAATTTGTTGCGAGGTGAAAAAATGATCAATACTCTTGCAAGTAGGCCGAAAACCTGTTTGTTTTCATATCCTTTTTTTTTGTTTCAGAAGCCGCAGCACTATGGGATCCGTGAGCATCTTGGATGCATCAGAGATAAGGCGAATGCCCCAATGAATGTCATCTGTTTTGAAAATGGAAATAACCTTTAACAGGCTTCAATCAAGAAGTGCCTCTTCAATCTCCAATAAGAACAAAATTGTAGTCAATTCCAACAATCTCACCATTATCTGTGAAAAGAGTTGAAGGAAGAACGTCCAGAGCCAGTGCTTTATGTTACAATAACGTAAGCTCTAAAACCAGTCCGATTTCCGACGGAGGATCTTCAGAGATGTCATATCTGACCATATAATTTCGAAGCAAACAGCCAACTTGTCAAATCACCGCAACAAGCCATACTTTCCACACACAGTCTCACTAACATCTTGCCGTCATTGCGAACATGTGCCGATTTGGGTGGAACTCTATGCAGGATTGTTAGGGTCGCCAATCGGAAGGGGTTTCTATTCGCTTTATTCGTTCATCGTTGTTCGTAGCAGTTATTCGCGTTCGTGTTCAGCAGGATTCAGTTACAACACGGATCTTGTGGAGAAATGTCAAATCCCAAAGTCCCGTCCGTATTCAAGGTTGAACAAGTTCTGTGCGTAAGAACTAGGCAAAACATAGTTTTCTTTACCCGTTTTATGACTGTACTTTGAACCCTTTCTACCATAAAAATATCTCACCTCGAGAAAAGGGCCCAGGTGTGAATATTTATTTCTAGCTGGAGGCGGACTTAATTGTCAATTTCTTTCAAACGTCTCCCGAGTGAATTGGAGTGGTAGTCAGGCAAGTTCATCCTGCAAGTGGCCCTCCAGACAAACGCACTGCACACACGGATCACGTGTGATGGTCCCCAGATTACACTCCCTCCATGGTCTGTTTAAACAGACATTTCGAACCAGCACTCTACCGGAGGCGTGGAAAAAGGCCATTGTCACACCTATATTTAAGGCAGGAGATCGTCATCCCCCTGCTAGTAATCGGCAGATCAGCCTCACTAGCATCCTATGCAAGGTAATGGAGCGCCTGTTAAAACGCGCCACCCTTAAGCATTTCTTCTCGAATAATGTTTCATCTTCTACTTAGCATGGCTTTCATCCTGCCCGGTCATGCATAACCAATATGTTTATCTTCATGGATAGCCTGACAGACGCCAAAAACAACGGCCATGTCTCGTATGCTATCTTTTCCGACTTTGCTACGGCATTTGATCGTGTCCCACACGGTCCTCTTGTCCATAAGCTAGAAACGTATGGGATTCAAGGAGAGGTTCCCCGCTGGATTACATCCTCTCTTGATAACAGAACTTTTAGAGTAAACACCGGATCGGACCTTTCTTCTCTTTCTCCGGTCTCCGCTGGAGCTCCTCAAAGATCCGTGCTCGGTCCGCTGTTGTTTTAAGTATCTGGAATGCTTTCGATACCAGTGCATTGCAGATTGACCTCGACCATATTGAGGGCTGGTCAGAAGATCGGAATCTCTCTCTAAACGACAATAAGTGTGCACATATGTCGCTCGGCGGAGATTCCCGGAACCTACTCGTGATATATGGTGCGTTAACTGTAATAAATATCGCGAGTCGACCCTATAAATGATTTAGGGATACGGCTGTCGCTGAAAAGGGACTTGAGACTCTTGGTATGATAAAACGAGCCTTTCCCCGAATAGAGAGATGTCTTTCAATCACTCCACGGGTTTCACATACGACCACTGTTTGAGTATGCTAATAAAGTCATATACACCAGCTTGAAGAAGGACATACTCGCCATCGAGCATATCTAGCGAGTAGCCACAAAAATGGTCAGTCTTGCGGCATTTCTCCCAAGAATTTCGCCTTGAAATTTTTGATCTTTATCCACTTGAATATCGAAGACTCCGCGGCGACTTAATCCTTACGCACTTGTTCTTCAGCACAGGACTCGTGCACCAGTTCTTTGCCACAGTAGTTGATAACAGTCGAAGGGGCCACGACAAGAACCTTCATAAGCTTTGACCCCGGACCTTCCTTGGGCAACAGCTCTTCTCTTATAGGGTTATCAATCACTGTAACGACCCCCCATTGGAGGTTGTTAGCTGTTCTACTACTTCAGTGTTATTAAATTCTCACTTACTTAAGTAGTTGTTAAATTATTATTTTACTCCGCTTTGCTAGATTAGTATTTTACTCTGTTCTCGGTAGTCCCTGTAACCCCCAACAGAGGTGCTATACCCTGTTTTCAATGACTGCCTTTTAGGTCAACAGAAAACCGCAGACATTGAAACGGACTGGATCCAGGTGACTTGGGACTTCAACCTCGAACCCACGAACATATCGCTGAAACCTATACAATTATCATTGCAAGAATAAGGGGGCGTTGGGTATAGGTACATGGTCGTAGTCTGTGAGCGCAATAAGTAGCACAAGGCGCACGTGACCGCTCATATTGCTACAGATTTAAGATGACGTATATCGACTACAACAGTCTAATGGGTCTTTTGTATCGTCCAACTTCTACGCTGTATTCCGCTACATCGAGATATAATTGTCTAACAACGATGCGCTTTTTCCAAACCAACAGGAGCGTTTCCAGTCATCCTGCGTTAGTAAACGGTCTCTTGGAGCTTGTCTTAGAGATGGAAAGCATTAAGTTATTTTGACCGTCCCGATCAATGCTGTTGGAAACTCATGATGCTTTGTGCGACTTACTGCACTCATACTACGACCATGTGACTATAGCCAGCATCCAAATAAGGGCATTTGTAATTGTTTTCTCATGGACGAATATACACACATCCACATGATGAGTAATTTGACAACTAAATCACGCAATAGCCAATGCGACTAGTCAAATTTATACGGGGTACGGATAAAATATCCACCCAGAATACACCCCCAGATCAAATTCATAAAAGCCGCATAGTAACTGACCTTCAAACAGGCGGATATTCAACGATTTCATCGATTTCAATTTCAATTTTAGTTTCAAATGTCACATCCAGGACTTGCTGAAGGCCTGCGCCTATTGACGCCCTTATGCTTGACTGGTGTGCTCTGGAGATTGACCAGACTGCGTTTTCTGTCGATGCGGATGCGTTCCTTAGTGGTTTAAGTGTAGGGGCAAAAGAAAGAGATGACAATCCTGGTTGACCTGAACAGCAATAGCAAATCACTTTTCGATTAGTACAAAGTATGAAAAGGGATACTCCCGCATTTGTCTAGCTCCGTTGTAAATACATCTACGCTGGAGACCTCCACGACCTTTGTAGGTAGTTTGTTCCACGAGTTAACTACCCGGTTAGTGAAACAGTCAAATCGAACAGCCAATCGTGATTTTGTTTTCTTGATCGTGAACCTATAACCTCTTAACTCTCTTTCCTGACGTATCATGTCCTTTTTTAGATACGGTGACCAAGCCTGGGCACAATATTCCCCGTGGAGACGAACTATGGCCGAGTACAGTGAAATGGACCCTACTGGACAAGGGTTGGCGATCGTAGGTTTTAGTCGGTATAACGCTCGCCGTGCTTTTGTCGCGGCTGCAGCACACTGGGCAGCTGGAGCAAACGTGCCATTGACTTGGATACCTAAGTCTCTCGTCTGCTGTTTAGTTGCGAGGTCGACTGTGCATCCACGTGCATCCCTTATATATCTGGGGGTCGACTGGTAAGCATTAGCAAGGATACGCCATTTGAGAACATTCATTGGTAAATCCCAACTTAATGTCCATTCGCAGATCTTCAGAATGTCCTCCTGGAGGGCGTCTGAGTCCGACGCATTTTCCACTAGCTTTATGTCGTCTGCATACGGGTAACGTGGGCTGACCAGGTTGTCGGTCAAGTCATTTATGTATACCAGAAGGAGCAGATGAGCGGATTGACCCCTGAGGTACTCCACCTAAAGGAGAACCCTTGTCTGACCATACTCCTCTTACTTCCACCCTACACGATCTTCCAACTAGGAATATCTGTATCAACCTACAGACTCTAGGGGAAATTCCAGCTTCTCGTAGCTTCCAGCCCGAATGCCTGTCGTTGACG